>JAVQJS010009560.1:0-10000 GCA_036024795.1 Galaxias rostratus | reverse complement strand
TCCCTCACAAGCTTACCTGAGACGACGGGGGCACAGGAAGTCCTGTGTGAATCCGAAACTAATCATACTGTGATTGACATAACCATGGATCCTATTTGTTTGCGACTGATTGTTTTTTATTGGTGTTGAGCGTGGGTCTTGTGTAACGCCACTTACATAAGGAGTTATTGTTTTTCAAGTAAGCTTTCTTATCTATTAGATACCTCAATGTATTGCATGTTTATTTCTAATAGATGTAAATGAATTTAGTAGCATTAATAATGGTTTAGAAGCTCTTTGAGGAAATATTGTGTGAACATGTATTTACATGGAAATCCCTGGTACACTACTACCGAAATCTGAAACGAATTATATATTGTAACCATGACTACAATTGTATCAACTGTTTTGTTTATGTGCATTACTGTCATTGTGTTTGGTTCTCGTCTAATCTTTGTATTCATCGCAAACACCAACATTATTGTTTTTGTGTGAGCACTTTATTGTACGATGTATATTTGACTTTATTACAGGTTATACAACTAGTTAAACAAAGTACTAATAATTGTAATAGATTCAGTTGCTCTATGAGCGATACTTTGCATGCATTTTTTTTTTATTATTTTACATCAGAGCTAGCGAATGTAACCAAGACGGCTTAAATAAACTTTCTCAAAACACTTTTGAAAAATGCAGACTCCAGACTTTGATGAATGCCTGGTTAGTGCTTGCTAGTGAGAAGCTGGGACTATGACACAGATGGTAACGATCGCCCTTTAACTGTCACTGACTAGTTTTATCTGATCTAATCAGATTTGAGACCACGAATATCCATCCATCCATCCATTATCAGAACCGCTTATCCTATGCAGGGATATCCAATCATATGCAGGGGGCTGGAGCCTATCCCAGCCAACTCCGGGCGAGAGGCAGGGTACACCGTGGACAGATTGCCAGTCCATCGCAGGGCTAACACATAGACATACAACTCACACACACACACACACACACATTCACACATATGGACAATTTAGAGTCACCAATTAACCAACATGTTTTTCGACTGTGGGAGGAAACCGGAGTACCCAGAGGAAACCCACGCTAACACGGGGAGAACATGCAAGCTCCACACAGAAAGGCCCTCAGGTGGGGATCGACCCAGGACCTTCTTACTGTGTGAGGCAACAGTGTTAACCAATGCGCCGCCCTACCATGAATATGTCCATTTCAAAATGTAACCATAGCTTGTGCAGTGAGCGCTCTCAAAGGTAACTAAAAAATGAAAATGTCCAGGTGTGATTCACTGGGAAACAAACAACCCAGGAAGGACATAGAGGGCAAAAGCAGAGGCAAATCTTTCTGACTAAAATGTCCCATATCAACTCCACTAATAGGCCGCCAATCAAACAATGGGAGGAATCTATTCACTTAGCGACTGGCTTCTCCAGTGAACTTCCAAGGTAGCCTTACACAGAGACGCTGATAAGTGCTGTCATGCTGGATTACTATCTACGAAACAAACTCTGATGACATTTGATAACCAAACAAGCTCTCTTCACCAGAATCTCTGCAGAAAGACAGACAAAATAACCTGGAAGCTGTAAGACAATGGTGTTTTGTTTTGTATAAGGTTTGTATTTCGGTTGAAGCTGAAAGCTGGACTTAACAAGACATAGGAGCCGAGCTACTGACCAGCAACATATGTGTATTATTAAGGTTGTTGCATAGCAGGGACTGTCATCAAATGATCTTGGGTGATATTACATTGTTATAATAATTAGGGTTTACCTTCAATGACTGCTTTATTTAGTTGCACCTGTTCCAACTGCTTCTTGACGCAAATATCTAAATAAATCGGCCAACCACATGGCAGCAACGCCATGCGTTAAGGCATGTGGACACAGTCAAGATGACCTGGAGAATTTCCAACTGAGCAAACGAAAGTAGAGGAAAGGTGATTCATGTGATTTTGAACTACTACAACGAGGAATGTCTCGTGCCACAAGAATGAAGGCAGTTCCGACACCAAAAGGTGTCCAACCAGGTAGAAGCCAGGAGTACCTAATAAAGTGACCAGTGAATGTATATCACCAATGAGATTAAATACACTCAAAGACGTTTATTTAACGTTCCTGCTTACTGGATGCAATCTTTCCAAATTATTTCAGTACTAAATTGTTCTTTTCTACTTTTTTGGACAGGTGATGTCTTGACGGTAAATTTCATACCACACAGAGGACAATGTTTATCTTTGTGTATTGCACTCGGCTGCTTGACTGCTCAGAATGGCAAAATAAAAATGAATATGTTCTAGCAAGCTGTACATTGAGACACTCATAGCTACTGTAAGCAAACACCTCTCAATTTGAAAACGTGCAACGTTTCAGGAAATACTCATGGACGAGTATTGCGTAACCCACTGGGGGTTTTACCACAGACACTTCCATGGAACTGTGATGTCTCCATCCTAATCTCAGGTTTGATCTCATGCTTTTTAAGTAGAAATAATGAGATGAACAGCTTCAGTTCTCCCTCTCTCCTTCCTCCATCCTTCTTTTTAAAGTGGAAATGTGTGAGACGAGTCGAACAGCTTCAGTTCTCCATTCCTCCGGAAACCAATCAGAAGCACAATATCTTAAAAGAGTTCTTAGCTGATAACGTGAACTAGGATGTCTCAATGTTGCAAGAAAAGACCAACAAGCGTCACTTCTGACCAGCAACAGCTTTTATATAAAATTATAGCATCAGATACAGACAAATTTTCTATGTATAAAAAATGAAAATACATTAAAAGAAGGAAAATAAATGATATTTTTTTTTTTCTACAGAGCAGATGTTCAGGTTAGTCGATTAAATGCAAAAGGCACTATATAAAACATTCCAGTTTCCAAAGTATCAAACAGAAACTAAACATATTGAGAACAAAATGCCAGTGGAGCTTCAATTACCCCTATAATGGAGAGGTCATCACTGTGCATTTTTATAACGCCAACATGCCTGTAGGTACCCAATGAAGCGACACCCCATGTTAAATCACAACCAGCTACACTCTAAAACGGTAATCTAGCGGAATGGATTTTTACTACGCACACTCCCTCAAACTTTGACACCAAAGTATTTTCGGTGACAATTCATTCTTCTAACAGACGTATGACCGTGGAGGCTGAATTGAACCTTTTCTGCCAGAAAGGCTCCAAATGAAACACAGAGCTATGTTAAATCAACTCAGGAAATGACAAGTGGTATTAACAATGTTCAGATACTCTGGGGGTATCTAAACCTGTGAGAGGTTTACCTTGTGCACACTAATATGATCTGAGAGGTACTGTGTTAGCTCGAACTGCACACGTCAACGCAGTGCCATTTATCAGAGAGAAATGCTACAGTATGAAGCACTACATATTACACAAGCTAATAGTATGCACAATAATTGGTCAGGTGACAACACGTTTGAAATGTATGATTCATACAGAACTTGAGAAGTGGTTCGATTTGAATGAGTTACAAAACACAATCATAGCAAACCGACCTTTCATGAAAAAAATAAGAAAAACGCATTAGAAAATCACTCAATTCGGATTTAAAAAAAGTAAGACGTGACACAGATTTTGGAATGCGTTTTGAAACGTAAAGCATTGCATGAAGTTGTGACGTAGCAGCCAACAACAAGAAGGCAATTTGGCCCGTTGCACCCAATAGGAGGAAGAGCCCTTTTCAAGGCATTTTGATAGTGTTAGTTACATGACATGGAACCGGTTATTATCATGCTGTTAAAAGACGTCTTACACTCACGGTTAGTGTGAACATACACATAATTTACGAACTGCCTTTTTATCGATGGACTTTACATGCTAACATAACATAAACATATGGTTTAGTTCAAGACATTTGTTTGAGATATATTTTTTTTTAAGACTTGGTAAGGTTGTGAGCATGGAATTTACAGTATAGCATTATTCACCACAACTATCACAAAGTCATATTTACAATGACACATTTAAAACTTGAGCTACAGAAGCATTGGTTTCTGTTGAAGATACCAGCTATTGAGAACTTTTACTATACTTGAAACGAAATGTAACATAAATCTACCTTAGGATACCAATGGGACTGCAACGTAATATCAGACCGTTGGTTACAAATACAAAGCATAATTTTCATTGTGTTTCAAAGCAGAGATGATGAACCCACTGTCAAAGGACCTCATCAGTTTTGTTTGTATTTTGGAATAACCTTTACTAGGTAAGGTTAAAACTGTAAACGGCACAAAACATGGGCAGTACTAGTCGTGGGCATATTTAAATAATAAAAAGACATACAAACTTGATAAATTACAATTGTGGCTTTAAAAATAAATTGTTATTGTGGTCCCTGTGTTTTAAAAACAAACCAAGCTAAAATATTCACAAATCTAACACAAGCCATAGGTGTAGGCCTATTTGGTAAAAAAAAAAACAAAAAAAAAAGAAGTAGGAAAAAAAGAACATTCTTAAGTGTTTTCTTTCTTGATTTAAGGCATCCGATTACATAATCCAAACACGCAGGAAAGATCATGCAACGCATGGAAATGCTCTGGGTGGTGTTGAATGAAAATATGAAAAACTTTGAAACCCGGTCCCCCGTCCCACCCCACCCCACCCCACCCAACCCCTGATCCACCCCCATCCCCCCCCAACCCCTGATGCACCCCCACCCCCCCCTAACCCACCCCTCCCTCCCTCCCTAAAGCAGCTAATTGAAGCCATGGTGGTGATTCCCTTTAGAAGGTTCCCTCTCCCTGTCGCTCCTCCGGTCAGTTTTTCCTGATGTCAGCATACACCACTGGCTCCACCTTGTGGAAGGAATTTGGGCTTTTGTTGCCAGAATGATCCAGCTGGGCGTAGATCACTGGTCCCTGGTGATAGATATACATACATATACACAAATATTACTTCACATATAGTATTATAAATATATTTAGTTTAAAACAAATACATAAGAAAAGAAAACACCCCACTCATCTCCCCTCACCACAATGTCATGATCATAAAATTACATTTACAGGGTATTTACACCAACATGTTCTTTACCCTTTTGACCAGTAACCACAAAGATCATTGACATTCGGTTTATTCTTATGTTAACTAGGAAAAGGGGAAAATTAAATTGCTTTCCTTTTTTCAGACACTTACAAATTATAAGCCAGCGCTTTCAAGATGAATGTGATTAGAAAACATAACATCTATTTGTAAAACCATCCCTACGTCTGCGTGACCCCTCCCCCTAGGTTGGACCCTGACGACCTTTGACCCCCCCCCCCGTAGGTGTGGTGGTGGATCGGTTGGGCACACTCACAGCTCCTACCTGGATGGGAGCCGAGGGGCTGCTACACCTCGAGCCCTCCAAGCTGGACTCGGGCTTCTTCCCCGGTCGCGCGGCCTGTGAGCTCACGCTCTCAATGGCACAGCTACGGTTTTAGATTTGCCCGGGGTTTTTTTTGGAGCGTGGAGGGCAAGGAGGGAGTCGAGCAATGTACGCAGTTTCAGGAAGCGTTTGGCAAAACAGAGAGATGGCACACATATGTTGACACAGAGACACAAAACACATGAAGAAATAAAAACATGACATGAGCGATTTGGTAAAAGGTGCAAGGGGGACATTTTGTAGAACTTCACTAGTTCATTTACAGCGATACAAGAAGATCTGACATGTAGAGAGGGCTGAAACCACAGGGAAGGGAAGCAAGTACAAAATATGAAGAAGAAGAAAAATAGGTTGACAATAAAAAGCATATATAAATAATGGATGTTTATAAATGGACTGAAAATCTGGGGTGACTGTATTTTAAAATTGTATGTAAAATTAGCTGGTTCTATATTTTTGTTATAACAAAAGCGCGCCATGGTAAATATTCCTTATAAAGGATTTAGGTATGGTTGTAAAACAATCTAGCTTGCGTTTCATTTGAATGCTTGGGTGAATTTCAATGACAAACATAGCACTGAAGCAACTATTTAAGAGGCTATATGAACAACTCAGTGTTAGGCGTGAATTCTTTCATTAAACATTTTTTGCTTTACAGTTTTGGCGGTTGTTAATATAGGAATTTTTGGCAAGTCAACCGTGTGTTGTCAGTAAACTGTTGGATTAATTTACATTAGTCAATTACATTGAAAAGGATTTGGGATTGGTGTGTCTTAAAGCAAAACAAAGAGGTTAGTATGTAAGAAAAGACAGACAAACGACATGATTATTAAATGACAAGCCAAGCTTTCCCCAACCATGCAATCAATTGCTGCAAGAAATAGGTATGGTATGCCCTAACCAAACATCAGAACAATTTAGTTTGAACTTTGCTGTAAATTATGTAAACTTTTAAAACATTTTGGGGGGCAATCTTGTGGTGCCAAGTATGCCATCAGGGAGGGTTCTAAGCCACGAACCAAACAACGTCAGAAATGCACCGATATGACTTGGTAGTGTCGGCCTATGCAGGACTTGGGTCTGGGATCGGAAGATATTACCATATCAATGTCCGATACTTATGCTAAATTATAGTTTTGTTTCTCATAGTCAAAATGCCGATTAAGTAAAAGCAAAACTTTAGTTCAAACTAAAAACCTATCTTGGAAAAAGACCACACACCGAGCACATAAAACCCAAATGTGCGAAACCATTAACTGATGCAGCTGTAATGTGAAAGTGGTTATATTCAGGCTGCATGTGATTTGGCAATGTCATGAAAAGTACTCAAGTATTTTAACTGGTTTAGGACGACGATAAACAGTATCGGTGCACCTCCTAAATATCTACATTCTTTTGCTTCTCTTCGAAAGATAGAATACATATTTCCGTATCTTGTTTCCTTCTTACAGCAATCTGGACAGAAATGTTACCCCATCAAGACACCAAGCTTTTTTAAATCAATCCTATCCGACAGGTTAGAGAAGAACCACAAAAAGAACTAAACTACTGCTTTAACCCAGAACAGACACTGACTGTGAGACGGCAGTTTATTAGAAGTCAAATTAAATAAGGGTATCAATAGCTCAGAGAGAGAGAAAAAAGCCAGCGGCCCATGCAATAAAAACTGGTAAGATCAGTTGATGAGCCATGTTACACACTGATTCAAACGCATGGTTACGCACATACCAAGAACATATGAAATCATTGAAATAGTCAGGAAAGTCCCCCTGCAAACCACCAGGTGTAGATAGTGTTTGAAGATAGAGGAGGTTAAATACTTTGAAAGACAATCATCTACCGCAGGACTTTCGTTTTGGTTTTATACTCCCACAATCCAGGAAGTGGGAGTATGCACTTATTATTATTAGTAGTAGTAGTATAATCCCAAATTAAAGAATACTACATATTTGATTTGCATTGCAGTTTTGTGCCAGAAGATCAAGAGCGTAGTACAGGCTTAAATGTAGAATGGGTAGGTTTTGTCTGGCAGAAATTGAGACACCAAACAAAAATAAATGATTTTTTTTTTTTTTTTTAAATATGTTGGGGTTTTTTTGGGGGGGGAACACTTGCGTTTCCGTAAAGATAGGTTTTAAACCACAAAGCTTTCCGAGACCAGAAATTGGCGTCACATCAAAGGGATCAACGGCCTCCAATAATATTGGCAAACGTTACCGAATGGAACTACAGACAAGCCAGTTTCTGTAAACCTGTTTTTGAACAGGAAGCATTCACCAAATACCGTTGTGCATTCATAACGGAGGCAGCCTCCATGTCAAAAACCAAACAAGCAAATACACGTCCTTTCTATGGAATAGATCTTGTTGTGGAATGTTATCTTGTTTCCTTCTTAGCTCCTCTGGTTTGTCTAGATTACTCAGAATTTCTCTGTCGAGCCCGGGTGACGTGGTTAGCCAGGTGACGGGGGGCGGAGGCACCGCTAAGCTAATACATTCACACATCACGGATGTAGACAGCGTTTCAAGGAAGAAGGATGTTAAAGACAATAGGACACTGACTGTTCCTTTTGGAATGAAGCGTTGGAGAAGCAGGTGCAGAGAGCATTGTGTCTATGTAGTCCCACAGGAAGCACATTCAGTTCCTCTGTCAGCAATGTCAATAAATGCACCTACTTTGAAACATCTTACCAGAGACTCGCGATGAGAATTGAAGGGATGTCGTTGTGGTCGGACTTACCCTTCGTAATCGTGGCTCGTTCGATGCTTTTTTATTATCAAGCAGGTAACCACGGCAATGAGGAAGACACCAATCACAGCGCCGCACACCGCTCCCACTATTACTGCAGTGTTACTCTGCGGGAGGGATTCTGGGAAAGAAATGACAGTGGCGTTCATGAAACCAAAAAAAAACAAACTCAACGTTGTCGCGTGACACCAAGTCGTTTAGGAGTAATCAGTGTGTACATATGTCAGTAATTTAGGAGTCAGTCGAGTGGTCGTGTGTCGGGGTGATGCAGTCACCTTTCACCACCACTATGAGTTGGGTGCGTGCTGGCGTGCAGGCTATATCCGGGGGGTTCTTCACGTCACAAAGGTACGTGCCGTTGTCAATGAACTGGGTCTGCAGCAGCTGGATAGAGGCATCTTTCCTGTTCAGATCGCCAATGTACTGGACCCGGTCCTCGAAGTGGCCCGGTGCAATGAATGATTTCCCGTTGCTAAAATAAAAAATCTTGGAGGAAATCGAAATACCTCTCTTAAGAATGCAATGGCGGGTATACATGCACATATAGCATATAGTATACAATACAGTAAGATGGCAGTAACCATGCACATATATCATATGGTATACAATACAGTAAGATGGCAGTAACCATGCACATATATCATATAGTATACAATACAGTAAGATGGCAGTAACCATTTACGTTGTGCATGCACTTGTAACTAATAGGCTCATTACGAATTGATGTTCCTATTCCACGCTCTGATTGCTGTGGTGAGTATAAATAAATCATGTTTATGCTGTCCTATGTTGACAATAAGTGTAGCGTTTCTTGATAGAATACATGGTTCAAATGTGTCTATTAGAGGACAGGGCTGGTGTTGCCATTGTTGGAAGGAAACGCACAAGATCCTTTTAAAAATAACGGCCAATCCAAAGAAGTAGCCGAGCGGAGCAGAGACTTTCGTTGACCAATGTAAAGCACAAGGTCGCTTAAGTGCGCCACTTTCAATCATGTTGCCGGGCAGAATTTAGGCAGTGAGCACCAAAATGTATTGTGATACATTCAATGGCCTGAAATATACTCCAGGTTTGGTTTTTCCCTTAATCGGTGTCCTCTGCTATTTTCCTACATCTCCGTTATTGATTATAGATATGTTTTGGAGTGAAGACTCTTAACCACAGATGTTCGTTCCAGTACTTAAACTGTGATCCAATCGACTAGAGACTCCAACCAAAACCCACCCTTCTGATGTGAATGTGGCAGTGGCACTAGCCTCTAAATGATAACAGGAAATGGCTTGCTTAGCCTCTGGAGCTGTGGGAGTTTGAGGAGTGTTGTTTACAGTTCTCCGGACTAAAGAAAGCACTCACAGTAACAGCTTCATCCGAACCCACAGGCCGGAAGTTCCAGGTTACGGTAGCTGCACTGCTAATCACTTCTTTGGACTTGAAAGAGCATCTAAGGATCCCAGTGGTGCCATTCTCCACAAACACCTTTGCAGGGGCAAATACTTCTATCGCTTTTGTTGGATTGGTACCTGTTAGGAAAGAAGGGAATTGTGCCATTTTAAAACAACCAAATTCATATTCAAATTGTAGGGTGTGGTACACTCTCAACGTTTACACTACACACTGTTGACTTTGACCAATAAAGTCTCTTTGTACCAATGTAACACTGAAGTCACAATTTAAAAGTCAAACTAAAAGATTTGAGACATAATCAGACAAAATCTTATATATATATATATATATATATATATATATATACAGAGCCCTGCGATGGATTGGCGATCTGTCCAGGGTGTACCCCGCCTCTCGCCCTAAGTTAGCTGGGATAGGCTCCAGCCCCCCCGCGACCCTACACAGGATAAGCGGTTCTGACAATGGA
>JAVQJS010009542.1:0-17038 GCA_036024795.1 Galaxias rostratus | reverse complement strand
CCCCCCCCCCCCCCCCCCCCCCCCCCCCCCCCCCCCCCCCCCCCCCAGAGAGACAGAGAGAGGAGTTCCCTGGCCTAGGTCAATGTCTCTCCATCGCGATGATAAAAGTTGAGACTGAGATTGAGTTAGCCGCCTTAGTGCTAGTTTAATTACGTGGGGATTTCCAAGCAGGAACTACGTGAGGTTATGGGGGCCTTGCGAAAGACAAAGACATCTGAGACGTGGTGGGGCAGTTAAAAAATGGGGCGTGCTGGCTTTGCACAGGATAACGTAAAATGCAATACCGCTGCCGCAAAAAGTATTTGTGTGTGTGTGTATGTGTGTGTGTATTATCTTAGGATTTGTAATGAGGATTAGTTATTAGACTTGCCAGCCATCTTAAGTTGCTCACACCATCACATCGAAACAACACTTCTTGTTTTTGCATGCGTTTCCAATTATTGGCAACACATCAACCACAAAGTGACAAGACATAACACCTTTTTTATCTTTCTTCCTTTGTTTCTTTAGGCTGAGGAGGTGAACCCTTGTCAGACTTGTGAATGACAAACGGTCACATGGTAAGCCCTACGTTCCTTGTCCTTGGCCTCTGTTCAGATTGTGTTCAATTCAACGTAATAAGGCATTGGAATTGAGATATACTCGCTATCTAATTCCACGTCCTAGAAAATGGGAGTGGGCACTTATTAAATAGCGCAATAACACTGTTAATAGTTCAAGAAATTGTAATATCAGCTTTATTTTTTTGGGCCTTGTTGCTATGGGCCTTACATTTTAGATAATCTTTTATTCTAGATCCTTACACTATTGATGAGCTTTACAATTTAGTATTTCAGTGATGGTTGCCATTTTGTTCGCTATTTTATACAAATCGTTTTTTGGAAGGGGGCTGGATCAGGGCTTGATTGCTTATGTGGTTGGGTACTGCACATTGTAACGTTTAGGCTAATGTTTTGGTCAATCAAAATGGTTGGCCTCAGCCAATATTTGACAGAAAACTGGTGACGCCCTGCGCTATGCTATTTCTTTCCCCTAATCCTTTCCTATCGTTGTCTTTCAGGTGCTAAGGATTCAGGACTGGGCCCTGACAAAACAGATTGGTGGTGAAAACAGACTTAGGCTACTTCTGTGGTAAGTTCCCCCATCCATGTCAGTCTGGTCGTGTTCCAGATTTTTCTATTACCCAGCTGATGTTATCTGCCGAGATGGTAGCATTGTTGGTGCTGGCCTAACTGTTGAATCTTCCAGTCTCCAGTGCCCCGTTAACTCCTCCCTCCCTAGACCTGTGATTTGTTACTCGGGGCCGACCTTTTTATGAGCACTGAGATTTGTTTGGTCGATTAGACCAGAGCAGTGCTAGCTTGCATTATGTGTGCATCTGGAACTGTGCTATTAAGCACAACAACAATAACAACAACACAAATCTCACGACACACGTTAGTGCCCTCCATTCAACAACCCTGCCGAAGTCAAAGATGAAGCTGATTACAGTTGTCAACTTATTGGAGGCCTATATTGGGGGGGGGGGGGGGGGGGACGGGACGGAAAGAAAAACCAAAAAAAACAAAGCAGTTTGTGAAAAAATTCGTCAAGAAAAAATTATAAAACCCAACCAAACCATTGTTTTATGAGAGCAGTCTATCTGGATGACCTGGCAACGGCTAGACTTTATCCATGACATAAAGAGGGTTGAGCCACATTGGGCTGTTTGAGGTGATTTGCATTCTGTGAGTTTACTCTTACAGGAGGAAATGAGTAGCCACTGAATCTCTCTAAACTATAAGATAAACCGATTAGAAAGAGGAAGGTGAAAGATGTTTTGTAAAGCGCACCAGAGGACAAATAGTCATGTCTGTATTGTTGGTGATTAACGTAGAGATTGAAGGGAGCAGACCTCGTGCACTGCTGCAGGTTTGTTTTTACTGTCACTGCTCAATGGGGTTTTTGAATTTAGTCTCGCAATTTGACCGTCTCAATCGCTGTTGGCAGGTATTCATCTTCGACTGCTGCCACAGAGAGGAAGCCATCTTATTCTTGTCCATGTCATGCGGGTGAAAACCAATAATGGATTGGAGAGAGAATGGCCCAGTTCGGTAGCTGTTATTGAATCAGAGTATTCAGTCAATGCGACCTAACTAACCCCTTGTTGTCTCAGCCTGTTCAATATTGAGCGAGGCTACAGGAACTTGCCCGGGGCGGGTTGGTTCACCAAAATGCGCACACCCGCCTAACATACCACAGAGATATGTTTGCGATGTTCCTCAAGAAATAACTAAATATTACACCTCCTACGAGTGTCTTGTCCCTGGGTAACCCGTTGTTTTAATGACCTTCAGGAGGGAGAGCGAGAGGAAAAGGTAGCTGCGGAGAGAAGCCTCCCCACTCTGCATTTTCTTTGGTTTTCAGGGCGCTTGTGTTGCGGAGAGAGCTCGATACGCTACGATTTCTGGGCTATGCCATCTGTTGTCTACTTTGTTCCGTGGAACAGCACGAGGATTGGCATCTGTGAATGGATGGCAGTGTAAACCTATACGCCCCGGCAGACAGAGACGATTCTGTCCTGTTGGGACATGTGCTGGGCTGGGCCATCGACAGCAGCGCCCTGCTTTAAATATTTCTCTCTCCGTCCTCCATCTTTGACAGTTAGCCGAGATGTGCCACTTTCGACCTAAAAGCAATGACAATTTAGGATACAATTGAATAAGGTCACGATCACGCGTCTGTGTCCAAGAGAATGCTTCCTGCTTTTTGGAGCCGCTTATCTATGTCTTAACAATGTTTTTATACGTTGTTTTTACACACTCAGGCCTGTGTATTTGTGTTATGGTTACTCCATTCATAGCAGCGCTATTCAGTAACTTGTTCATTAATTGACGATGTCCATCAACACAGAGTTATTGTTTCTCATGGTAAATGGTGCTAGAATCTTGGTGACGGTTCTGTTCCACTACTATGACTTAATCCCCCTAAAAGTGAATCCTTTTTTCCCTCAATATCTAGGCTGATATTGTAGCTAGGTTAGACCAGATGACATTTGTCATTATGATAATACAAAGAGTTGGTAAATACGCATCTGAAGAAATATGTCCCATATTTGTTCAATTTCTGGCATCCTTCACTGTGTTTTCAAAATAGGAGGGTTTAGCTTTGAACACTCTCCTTGAACTCTCATATTGGGTCTTAAATGATTCACCTAGCAACAACATCAACAAAAGCAAGTCCCAGGTTGCCGTAGCAGTTGAAACACTGGAATAATTGATGTTAAACCTTAGAACAAATGTGAGCTGAACGACAGGGTTTGACTAGTCAGGTGACTAGCCAGAGATGACAGCTTATAGTCTCCTGTGGCTTCGAGCCCTCATGACCCGTGCCCAGCAGGTCATTGACACGCTATGGCAGACGAGTACTGCCATCTGCCATGCTAAAGTGGTTTGCTAGCAAACTGGTCATCGAGGCTAGAGCTAGCTCGCTAGCCAGAGCACCAGCAGGTCTAATGGCAGGCCAGGCCCTGTTTGACGAGGCCTCCCAGCTACTGCCATCTGTCATAGTAGCTATCTAACCTAGCCAAGTGTGGGGGGGAAGGTAGGTTACAGAAAATCAAGTCATGCCTTGAAGCCTCTCATTGTTGATCCACTATTTTTGTGGGAAAATGTGTTATTCTGTGCTCAATATAATGTAGTCGTTCTGATCTCCATACTGCCTTTTTTGTTCAGGGCTGCACTCTTTGTCTCAAGTGTTTGACCCTGTTATGTTTTGCTGGGCTTTGCGCTAATCCGCACCTCCCGCCACAATAGGTGGAACGCTTCTCCAATCCGAAGAAAGCTTGTTGAAACCCAGCTGTAAAAGTATGGGCAAAAGGCGTTGTTTTTGCTCTTTTAACAATAAGCCCCGATGGGTGGTACCAACCGGCCAGATGTAGGTCAGAGAGAGATGACCAGTCAGTTCTGGGAGGGGAGGCTGTGCTCGCCTCTGCCGAGTGTTGCATCACCAACCCAGGAGCCTCATCCATCTCCATCTGCCGTGACATGCTGTGGCCGGTTCAGCGACATGCCCGCCACTGTGCTCTCCCACATCCAGCAAGCGCACAGATGAAATCCAGGATCACGATTTTGAAAACCATTTGGATGATTAGCTCCACGGCGTTTGAGGCTTAGGTCGCTTGCTAGCATTGACGAGTCGGCCTAACCAACCCAATATGGGAGGACTGAGAGACTTTGGGATATAGACTAGCAGTGTGTGATTACCTCCGCCACAGTTGTACGGCCTGAGAATGTTCCGTTATCACAAAGGGGGTTTCATCTTTAAAGTAAACATTAATCTTAATCCAGAGGTCTGGAAAATTACATTGAATAAGTTGAATTGTAGAACTCAATAGGCCTACATATAATAACTGGGTGGGGCAACTTTGATGTGTGTGTGTGTGTGTGTGTGTGTGTGTGTGTGTGTGTGTCACAGTGCATGCATGCGTGAGCGTAATAATGTTGTTTGGGTGAATGAGAACCCAAAACCCTGTTCACAGCAAAGTTGTCTGGGGAGATTCCAGGAAAGCTTGTATAACAGCTCTGACAAACAAAGCAAAAGTCAAACTCGTCTCAGGTTGTGGGGTTGTCAGATAAGACTCAAATTGAAACTATTGCCAGATTTCAACATCTCAATGCCTTTGGACCAATTTCTATAGACGCGACAGACTAGAAACAAAAAGCCTCAGGCAGCATCGTCCTGTCCCAGCCATAGTAGAGAGTACTCTTGGTAGTGTTGAAAACCTTCGTGAACCTAGTGGCCTTTTCGGAGGTAAGCGCTTTGAAGCAGATTTACATGGGCGCGCAGCCAACTGGCTATTAAATCATGCCGGTTAGTCTGGTAGTTATGTAAAATCCAGAATGGGGGCAGGCTACTTTAAGATAGTAGGCAGGCTGCAATGAGATAGTAGGCGAGTCTATCCAATGCGCTGGATGGAGCAATCAGAGGCTTTGGTGGTTTTAAGCCCACAAACATCCAGGCCAGCATATGATGATCTAGTCTCAGAGTCCCTGTGTGCTAGCTTGGAGCTCAGCACCATGGGCCCGATCCAGTGCAAGCCGCTTTGTTTTTCTGGGAGTCTGCCGACACAGAGCGGCAGACGTGTGGATTCTGAGGGAAAGGAAAGGGGGGAAAACGCTTGCACTCTCTCCGTCGCTCTCTTTCTCTTGCTCCCTTGCTTCTACAGCTGTGCACGGCTCTCTGAAAATAGACCCCAACCTTATGCCTCAAATATGGCATCGAAAAGTAATGATGAAATGAGCGCTGTCTGTTTCCACAATGGGAGTGGGAGGGGGGGGGGGGCAGCCCACGGTCGCAGCTGAGAATTCAGTTCGTTTCTCAAAACCAACCACATCCTGCCAGAGCATTTGTTCTGTGGCCCATTATGAAAATGAAGGGTTCGCTGGAAGGAGGTCTGCCTCAATTCAAACAAATGTCTCCTCAGGCGGAGGTCACCTCAAAACGGGGCCATGGCTTGCCGTCGGGACTTGCAGCCATTTCAGCCGGCCAGCCAGATAGGGTAAAATTTACAGTGTTATACATAAGCCTCGCCTTCTGAACAGGCCGCGTGATAATGGGGGCAACACCCGCCGAGGGTTCCTAATCTAGCTTTAGAGCGAGGCTAATAATAGCCCGCCGTACCCCACCCCTATGGAAGGATAGCCTTCTTGAGCGTGGCGGCGTGCAGCGTTGTGACATTGACTGGAGTTTCCCTCCGACCACGCACCTAGCGAGTGGCTGTCGTTGTTTACACGATGCTTTGTTCTGAGGCCCGGCCGGCCACCGTAGTCGACGTTACTCAGCAGTCTCAGGCCGAGGTCTAATGAGGCGCGGCGAGTCCTAGGCTACTTGGTGGGGGGGAGGGTTGGCTATTTGTTTCCTTTCCTCCGTGGCAAACAGGGTCTGGTTACGAGTAAAACCGTGCTCCGCGTCCCCGGTGTCTGCGGGAGCGGGAAACGGCCACGTAACCCCCGCCCGGGTTGATAAACGGGCCAACCCAGTGCGGAGCGTTCCACGTGACTTTGTGGAACGGCGCCCTCGCCTTCTCCGTCCTCTCACCCTTCCTCCTTTGTCTCCTTGGCCGCGTTGCACTCGGGATAGAAACAAGACACCCATTTCGCCACAGAAGGATTGTGTAAGAGCCGGACCTAGAGCAGGTCTCTGTGTGACACAGACGCCTTGTTTGGCCCTCAGAGTTCCTGTCTTTGTGCAATCCCCGGCCCCTCTTTGATGGCCGAGGCTCAAGAGTCGTGTAGTGGAGCTGAAGGCACACGCTGCTCTGGAGGGAAGAGATTCCCCTCTTGCCTCCCATCCCCCTCTCTCTCACACACAGTCAACAAGGCATCCTGGCCTCGGGTTTTTGACGCAACAGCACCACTGCAGTGGGATTGCGACAAGGGGTACTGCACTTTATTGTGAGCCAGCCTAGAGAGAATCAATGCTGCGACGCCACCTCCTAGGCACAGATCCGGGAGCAGCCACACGCTCAACCAAAGCGTACATATCAGACCAGGGCTGGCTGGAAGCCTGCCCAAATGCGTCACAGCCCATTTCTAATCTCCTACTCTAGCCTGCTTAATCATAAATATTTAACCCTTTCATAAGCAAGGATATGTTTCTAGAATAATCCCCCATTGTGTGCTTGGGATGTGTACAAAAATAAAGCCTTGCCCACTGTGTAGTGCTGTTGACTCGTTGCTGGTAATTGTTGCTTGGTGTAAACAGACCCCACCCCCACCCACACACACCCACTCCCACCAGCCCCAACCACTCCAGGCTCCACAGCAGGCTCCCCCCACCCTGCTCTGCTGCGGCCCTCCTGTCACAATATTTGGTTCCCCGGCGGCCTCACGTGTCGGGGCCGCCGCGCCTCTCTGGCAGAGCGGGCGCTCCCAGCCCTCCGCTGTCGCACGCTTCTAACAGCCGCTCCCCCCTCCCCCCTCTCTCTCTCTGTCTCTCTCCCCCTCCCCCCTCTGTGTGTCCCCAGGCCAGCGTGGTGTGTGCTGACCTCATGGTGTAAGCAGGAGTAAAGATGAGCATAAGCAGTGATGAGGTCAACTTCCTGGTCTACAGATACCTACAGGAGTCAGGTAGAGCCTTCTCACCACCACCCCTCTCACACTCCCTGTCTATCATTGTTCTGATCAAAGAGCTCCTCACCGCTAATGCATGTCTACTCACGGTGTCGTGTGTATTCCACTTCTTAGTCGCGTTTGCCATTTATAACGAGCCATCTAATTGTAATAGAAAAACACAGATACAGTCTGCTGACATCAGACTCTGCATTTCCTTTGGTGTGTCTATAAAATCATTAGAGGTCATGGTGGATTTCATGAAAGCTCTGAAATGAATTCACCATTTTGCGTGTGCGTCTCGCCGTGGGCTGTGTCTTTAAGGGGTGGGTTCTCCTTTGCCTGCTACAATGGCGGGCTGATGATGTTGTTGCTGTGGTTGTGTGGGCGTGCTGCAGGGTTCTCCCACTCAGCCTTCACGTTTGGCATAGAGAGCCACATCAGCCAGTCCAACATCAACGGAGCTCTGGTGCCCCCTGCTGCCCTCATCTCCATCATCCAGAAGGGCCTGCAGTATGTGGAGGCCGAAGTCAGCATCAACGAGGTACACGCACGCTCGCTCTCGCTCTCACACACACACACACACACACACACACACACACACACACACACACACACACACACACACACACACACACAAAGCACACACACACACATCCCACACACTCACGTTTTAAAAATGTCCCCCCCAGGACGGCACGCTCTTTGACGGCCGGCCCATTGAGTCGCTGTCCCTCATCGACGCGGTGATGCCCGACGTGGTCCAGACGCGGCAGCAGGCGTACCGGGACAAGCTGGCCCAGCAGCAGGCGGCCTCGGCACCGCCCTCCTCCGCCACGGGGGCCGGCCTGGCGGGCAACGCCAAGAACGGAGAGAACACGGCCAACGGAGAGGAGAACGGAGCGCACGCTTTAGCCAGTGAGTAGCCGAGACACCACCCAAGACACGCTGCGCGCACGCCTAGCATTAAAGGAACAGGTTTATTTTGATGGTACCTTGATTCCTGGAGGGAGTTGCTGGTGTCCTTTTTTCAGACTGGTCCTCATAGTTTTTACATTGAAGTTAAACGGGGAACATGAATACACACAGAAAGGCCAAACGGTTTAATAAACTGTCTGGGAGTGAGGGGCCTTTCCGCCAGCGTGGCTCCATGTTAACCGGGGCCCTAGGCCAACAGAAGGACATGCATCCTCTGCTGGCCTCTGGGTTCCTCCGTCTCAGTGGAGCGGCGTGTGTGACTGTGTCCTTTGCTCCCCAGACAACCATGCCGACATGATGGAGGTGGACGGGGACGTGGAGATCCCCCAGAACAAGGCCATGGTGCTCAGGGGCCACGAGTCGGAGGTCTTCATCTGCGCCTGGAACCCCGTCAGCGACCTGCTGGCCTCCGGGTCAGTGTCCGTCCCGCTGCAGCCTCCTCTAGCGCTCTCTCTCTTTCTCTGTCCCTCTGTCTCTGGCGTTGTCTCTCTCTTTCTCTGTCCCTCTTTCTCTCTGTCTGCCCTCTCTGGTGCTGTCTCTCTCTTTCTCTATCCCTCTTTCTCTCTCTGGCGCTGTCTCTCTCTTTCACTATCCCACTTTCTCTCTCTGTCTGCCCTATCTAGTGCGGTCTCTCTCTTTCTTTATCCCTCTCTCTCTCCATCTGCCTGTTTGTCAGGTTGTGGTGTGATGCTCCATTCACTCGCTCTGCTGCACTAGCCTCTGGCCTGTTCTGACAGACTGAGTGTCTAGCCCTCCGCCCGCCTGCCAGCCTGCCTGCCTGCCTGCCTGCCTGTCTGCCTGTCTGCCTGACGTACTGTCTCTCTGCTGTTCTCTCCAGGTCAGGGGACTCGACGGCACGGATCTGGAACCTGAGTGAGAACAGCACCAGCAGCTCCACACAGCTGGTGCTCCGCCACTGCATCCGGGAGGGGGGCCAGGACGTTCCCAGCAACAAGGACGTCACCTCGCTAGACTGGAACGTAAGGCCACTCCCCGTGCCCCCCCCACACACACACACACTCTCTCACACTCTGGAATGTTGCGTTAACGCCTCACCTCTCTCTCCCTTCCTCTCTCTCCCCGGGACAGAGCGAGGGCACACTACTGGCGACCGGCTCCTATGACGGCTTCGCCCGGATATGGACTAAGGACGGTGAGTGGACGACCTCTGACCCTCTTTTGCCCTTTATCCCTGGAAGCTAGTGCCCTTACAGATCTAGTGTGGAGGGCTGTGTCCTCTGCTGCCGGTGAACTGACCCTGTCGTCCTGTAGGTAACCTGGCCAGCACCCTGGGCCAACACAAAGGGCCCATTTTTGCCCTCAAGTGGAACAAGAAAGGAAACTTCATCCTCAGTGCAGGAGTAGATAAGGTACAACGGGCTCGGGGGACATTTTGAAGGCAAACGGCAACACGGCCACAAGCACACACCCTTACTCAAGTCTGTTGCTGTGACACCATCTGACGGTGCTAATTGAGGTGTATCGTATCGCAGTACGGAAAGTTTAGTGAACTCCACGAAGAGGTTTTTATTTGTGAAGAGATGACGGGACGCAGGTTTGAAATTGCGCTGGATAGGTACTTACTGCCGTCACTAAAGGTGTCTGTTTGTACGTGTGTTTTCAGACTACAATCATATGGGACGCCCACACGGGAGAAGCCAAGCAACAGTTCCCCTTCCATTCAGGTAACCCACTTCAAGTGCCAGGGAGGCCTCGTCTATGGGTCACAGCCGTAGGGCAACACTGCCCCCTTGTGGCGTTCACCTGCCAGTGCGTCAATACAGTGGACCAGTGGGTGGGTTGTAATCGGCAGCGGAGTGACCGACTCCCTCTCTCTCTCTCTCCGCCCCATAGCGCCGGCCTTGGACGTCGACTGGCAGAACAACAACACGTTCGCCTCCTGCAGCACCGACATGTGTATCCATGTGTGTAAACTGGGCCAGGACAGGCCCATCAAAACATTCCAGGGACACACGGTACGGCCACGTGTGTGTATGTGTGGTTGCGCGTGTGTGTTTGCGTGTGTGTGTGTGTGTTCCGTGTTGCTCGCGGTCTCATTTCTTCCTTATGTCCTCCCACACAGAATGAAGTGAATGCGATCAAGTGGGACCCCACTGGGAATCTTTTGGCCTCCTGCTCAGACGACATGACCCTCAAGGTGAGCTCTCTGCTTAGCCCAGTGCTCATTTCTGATCCGAAGCCTTGTGGAGGGCGCTATTGACAGATGACTTGTGTTCCGCTGACTTTTTTTGATGCTAATATTCCTTCCTGTCACCCTGCACGTGTGTGTGTGTGTGCGTGTGCGTGTGTCGTCAGATCTGGAGTATGAAGCAGGACACGTGCGTCCATGACCTGCAGGCCCACAGTAAAGAGATCTACACCATCAAGTGGAGCCCCACTGGGCCGGGCACCAGCAACCCCAACGCTAACCTCATGCTGGCCAGGTAAAGGCCCAGGGAGAGGGGCACGGGGGTAGGGGAGGAGGGCCAGCTTTAGGCAGTGGATACAGGGTTTTCAGTCTTTGACTGGCTCTGTGATTCAGAATGTGTCTCTGGAGGCCTTTATTTCCTGCCTCTATTTCTTACTGTGAGATTATTCAAAAATGAAGATAAAAGACACCGTCACTTTGCCTTGCTGATGTCTTCCTTTTCACAAGCACACAAGTTAGGTTCTTGCCATCCTTCTGTAGTCCCCAGGTGAGGTGCTAGCCGGGTACATAGACAAAGCGCGCTGGTTTGTTTTGCTGCAGTAACCTTGCCAGCACCCCTAGCACACTGCACATCCTACGTAGCTTTAGGGAGCCATAACATTCCGGTCCTTCGGAGAATGAAGAGCTGTTTTTTTTTGCACTTTCCAAGTGGTGACACCTCTCTCTCTCTCTCTCTCTCTCTCTCTCTCTCTCTCTCACTGGTGTGTGTGTGCGTGCAGCGCCTCGTTTGACTCGACCGTGCGCCTGTGGGACGTGGAGCGGGGCATCTGCATCCACACGCTCACCAAGCACCAGGAGCCCGTCTACAGCGTGGCCTTCAGCCCCGACGGCCGCCACCTGGCCAGCGGCTCCTTCGACAAGTGTGTCCACATCTGGAACACGCAGGTGAGGGGAGCCAAAGGGCTGCGTGTCTGCGTGTGCGCGTGCAGGAAACGGGGACAGTCAGGGTTTGTTTGTTTTGTGCGTGTGTGTGTGTGGGTGGGTGTGTGGTGAGAAGGCGTGTGTCTTTAGGGACCCCATTGACGTAGTTGTACCGCTCTCTCTCCGCAGACCGGCGCTCTAGTCCACAGCTACCGGGGGACCGGGGGAATATTTGAGGTGTGCTGGAATGCCGCCGGGGACAAAGTAGGAGCCAGTGCATCAGATGGATCTGTAAGTCACCACCCCAACACTATACACCTGCTCCTTGCTCACCTGTAGAACCTGGCTTTTTTTCTGCATTGACTTACATGTTAGTCACGGCCACCAGAGCTGAAGTTTTCTAAAAAAGGGTTCCCTGTTGCATTGCAGGTGTGTGTATTAGACCTTCGGAAATAGTGCTGCTTGTTGGAAGCCACGGACCGACGATGAATGTGTACATAGCCAAATGACTGTCCCTGCCCCGCCGCGTACTGCTCACGCTCACAACCATGGCCCCGCCCACCACAGACAGGAACAGGAAACAAGCACCCGACACAACAGGTCCAACCGGAGGGAGGGAGGGAGGGAGGGAGGGAGGGAGGAAGGGAGGGAAGGAAGGGAAGGAAGGAAGGAAAGAAGGATGGAAGGGAGGACAGATGGTTGGAAATACAGATGAAAGGAGAGAATGAAAAACAGAAGGACGCGCCCCATCTCTATCTGTGCAGAGACTCATAACAGAGACACAAAAGGGACACAGACAAAAAAAAGAAAAACTGAAAAAGAAAACCACAAAAAAAAAAAAGATCTGTATATGTACCAAAATTTGGAAGCTATTTTGCTTTTTTGATCTTTTGAACCATGCTCGTCATCATCATCAAAACAAAAACATTGAAAAAAAGATTGTTTCTCTATGTTGGTAGTTTGGTCTTTGTGTGCAGACATATCAACCTCTCTATACTGCCAAAATGGGCAGTTAGATTTTAAAATGACATTTTCTGTTCTTACAAAGTTTTCTTTTTTTGAAGGGGGGCTGTTTTGAGTTAGATCCAAGCTACATGATTTGGATACAAACATACACATCCATGCACATACACACAAGAGAAAAACAAACAGTTCTACAGTTTTTAGTGGTGTCTGCTTTGTGTTTAAAAACCCTTCTGTGGACTTACAGAAGGAAAATCTGTTGATAATTTTTTTTTATATATTTTTCAATTGTAGTTTTTACAGTTGCCATCGGTTGTACGGTTGACATCTAAATGCAGTAGGTATTTTATGTTATTTTGTTCTGAAGGAGAAATATGGCTTCTCCTTCTAAATTGGCCTGGACAGACACGTGTCAGAAGATGCATTGTACATCTAGATGCTTTAAAACCATTGAAATGGTTACTTTGTGCACTATTTGATAGAGCTAGACTTCTGCTACCGTATCCCCCCCACTTTGGATGTATTGGTATTGTGCTACAGCAATCACATGGGTAAAACAAACACCTAGCTGATTGGTCAAGAGAGCATATCACAAAGCAACTGATTGGCTCGAGGAGAAACAGTGGGGCTGGTGGGATATTTTTTTTTCTCCCCTGAATGAATGATTGGAACTTGTGTCTATTGGATGTCTCACAGCTAAACCTAAGCATACAGAAACCCCTAAAAGGCAGGGTTTTGGGTCGAGTGAACCCGGACGTTTTTGATTACCGGTCATCCAAGATGTCTGGTGGATAGGCAGAGAGAACCCCCATTGAACTGTCAGGACCACAACAGGAACCTTTTCCTTCTAATCTAAGATTGGATCCGCTTCTCACAAATTCGTTCTAGATATTGTGCTAATTTTAGTGTTTTAACTACGGCGGAACAGAGCAATCAGAGAAAGAAACGGCCCCTTTTCTTCCCTAGGTTATGTACTAGAAACTGAAACAACTGGCGGTGAGCCCCCTTAATCCTGGGGTGGTCCGACCCCAGGACCAGAGCAAAAGGCTATAATCTACTGGTGAAAAAGGTGCTTTTGAGTCTTTCTTTTTGCTCCATCTGTTCTCCCTACTCGCATTGGAATAATTTTATTATAGCGCAAAATCCCCCTGGACGGACATTTTATACTCTTTTAAAAATACTCGAAATACTACTTTTGTAACCCACATTCTGTTCAAACTAGCCAAATTGATGGTAGTGATGATTTACAGTATGTTCTAGTTGACAGGTTTATTAATTGGGGTTTCCGCCGGTGGAGGAATAGCTAAGACTCCACATCTAAAGCACCATGTCAGCCCAGCCACAACTCTCTCCCTCCTACGGTAAACCCTGGCTCTCAAGTCCAACTTACTTGCTTTTGTTTTGTTTCATTTCTTTGCAAGTTCCTCTTGCATTGCATCGATCTGTTGTAATTTGAATCAGATCAGTAAAAAAAAAAAAAAAAGTCCAGAATAAAATATATTTTGATATTAAGTGGTTTGCCTTGGCTATATGTACTGTGTGTGTGTGTGTGTGTGTGCTTCCACTTTACATTGAATTACGTCCAAATGATGAATGTTTAGGTTCAGTAACACGGTTTCCCTTTTCTCGTTGAGAGAGGAACATTGCTGCCAAGAGCAACCTAATGACAAGAGTGCTGTCCTCGGGTGTTCACTCACTCTGGGTGTGTGTGTTAGTATGAATAGCCAGCATTGGGTTGTCACTGCTGGGGACAATGCCATGTTTTGTGTACGTCAGTGACAAAAAATCAGAGGTCATGTCAAGTCAAAGCTCCCGGGGAACAGAACATTCCAAAGTGAATCTGTCATCACCATCAATTTATTAAGCGTCTCTTTTTTTAGAAATGTTTATAGACATGTACAAGTGTTCATTCCTCCTCTTTTTCATGCAGAGGAGAGCATGCTGGCATTTAGCGTAAAGAAGACGTGGGTCGAATAGCACTTTGTGTTGGAAACCAGTTTCAGTGCTCCATCACTGGGCTAAACCAATAGCTTTGAAATATCATTGAACTCTGAAACTGGCTCTCTGGGTTTATCCTATGTACATACGTTTTTATATTGTGCTACAGTATAAAGCAGACATTCTTCAAGATGGGAAGAATAAATAGGGAAGATAAAAAGAGGTATTTAATCAACAAGATCCTTTCAAACTAACTTTCCTCCTGGGGGGCTCACAGTTCCTCAAGTGGCTGCTGGTGGACTGTCTGTTTCCCCCCCAGGCTGCTGGCTCACACAGTTACAGAACCGAACACTGACGTCCAGGTCACTGGAAATCTCGGCGGCCGGTCCCCCATCCCCCAAACCCCAACCCCCCCCCGCACCGGGGGGCCGTCATAGTAGGGAGACGTTTGTGGCGGGCGGCAGGTGGGCGCTGGGGAGCCGGTGCCGGGGGTAGGGCAGGCTCTGGGCCAGCTCGGCCAGGCTCTCCAGGATGTCGTAGGCCACGGCAAACAGGAAGTAGGCGGGCAGCACCCAGCTGAGGCTGAAGACGCGCCGTCCCACGGGCACGGGCACGGCCAGGTGTCTGGAGCAAAGAGGCAAAGCACAAGGGACGTCCGCTTTCACTATGTGTTTCATGTGTTTTTGGAGAGTGTTGCCTGAGTGTTTTTTGTTTTGTTGTTGGCGTGGGTGGAGTGTACTCACTGGAACCTCTCGCTCCGGGAGGCCCTTAGCATCACGAAGACAAACAAGCCCACCTCCGTGTTCAGGGAGAAGGACACCACTTTGTCCAGCATCACCACGAAGCCCTGTGGAGGAGAGGCGGTCGATGGACTGACGGAGGAGCACAACGGGCCAGACTCCAGAGAACGCTTTTTCTTCGAGAGCCAGGGAGTGCAATGCTTTCATTACGGGCAGTTTTTTCCCTTCTTCTCCGAATGCCTTTCTGCTATTGAGTCTCCAATCCAAACATTGGATGAGGAATGAGTTACTTACCCTGGGATCACAGGCCGAGACAATAAAGATTATTCCAAACACCAGAAAGGACACGACCCCATTGGCCACGCTGCCCGCGGTGAAGAGAGCGAGAGAAAGAAAGAGAAAGAAGGAGAGAGAGAGAGAGGGAAGTGAGATCCGGGCTCAGCACCATGAAATCAACTGAATTAGTCAGAGCAGGCATCCTGAATGCACTGAGAACTTTCCTATTACACAGGGCAAGGGGGTATTCCCTCTCTTTTTATGGGACTGCTCAAATGGCCGAGGAAGGAGAGAAAAGGGTGTGGGAACAGAAAGAGGCAAGACAACAACAAAACCATAGGAAAAACCAAGCCTGAAGGAGAGGGGAGCCAATGGCCTGTGAAATCACCTCATAATGGGGGGGGGGGGGGGTGGGGGGACGTGTGTGTAGCGAGGCTACCTTTGGGGGCTGCAGGTGGGCTGGAGGTTGTGGGGCAGGCTCCTCTCCCAGGGGGCGGACAGCCACTGGGGGCGTGTGGTCCAGGCGGAGCTCACCAGGCCGTCCACTGTAGGCAAACACACACACAAAGATAAAGCACACGAGCTGGGCCTGTGAATCACCACGGCGACGGAGGGTGCGTGTGGGGAGAGCTGTGGTGAATCGGGCTCCGGGGGGGGGGGACTGCCGAGGCCATCTCACACGGCCTGGGCAGGGAAGGCAGGACAGGACGCTCTGCAGATAACCACACGGCCTACTCTACGAGAATGCATTTCTGATTGAGAGCCCCACTCCAGCTTAATAAATACAAATATAAAAATTATGTACTTCTGCTTAGACGTTTTTTTTTTCAGTAAGAGGATCATCTGACATTAGTTGATGTGAAAGCAGAGAAGTGACACGAGCTGTCTGCGCTGCATTGTAAGGAACGGCGACATTCTGACGGTCGAAACGCTCAATATCGTCTATATTAATAATACATGAAATGTATACAGCGCCTTTCATGTAACTCAAGGAGGATGATTTGGCTGACACTTTTATGGAAGTCCTTATCATCTAGGAGTTCCTATCCAGCTGCGGTGAAGAGGCCCCACACAATACAGGGAACTAGCCAATCCTTCTATAGGCAGGAAGGTGGTTACATTAATAACATTCAGTTTAATAGATATTCACAAGAAACACTTGTTGTGAGAGGTATATTGGATACACTGTCGGCTTATCGTGAGAAGGCAGGCAGACAGACAGACAACTCCCTCTCTCTCTCTCTCTCTCTCTCTCTCTCTCTCTCTCACGCGCACACACACACATGTTAAAGTCAGTAGATGGAGAGAACCTACTGGTGTGCTTCATGGCAGAGCCCATCACGAGGAAGGACACCGTGATGCTGATGGCAATGAAGACCTGGATCAGCTCCGCCACCCAGGCATAGGCCCTGTGCTGCTCATTGATTATCTGGAGCAGGGAGAGAGAGAGGGAGAGGAGATAGGGGTGAGAAAGGCAAAGAGGAAGAAGGGGGGGTTAGAAACAAGGCTTTGTTACATTATGATATGCATATGCTATGATGTGTGCTATCCGTGTTTTATGTGCAATCACTTCCTACAGAAAATACAATACTCAGCAAATCCCTAATTGCCACTTGGTCTGGCTTGAGCCATTAGCCAGGTAAAAAAAAGAGGAAGCAACCAGAGAGTTGTTTACTAAGCATTGGGGAATGCAAACGCAAAGTCACCAGCAGAACTTGTTCTCATGAATATATTTATAGTGGTACAGTAAATCAGTCACTCAATGCCCCCACACGCAGGCTCTCCAAACATCCACCAGGTGTCGCTAAAGCACCTCTGGAGAAAAAGCATCCAAAATAATCTCGCAGTCACAGGAGGCAAAATGTGGTGTGTTGTTTCCGGGAACAAAAATCAGGCGGTAAAAAAGAGCCGCAGGAGGAGAAAAGCGAACACGCTGTCAAGGTGCAGACCGGGGGGGGGGGGGGGGGGGGGGGGGGTTTTAA
>JAVQJS010009535.1:0-20643 GCA_036024795.1 Galaxias rostratus | reverse complement strand
ACCAGTACCATCAGGGCCACAGGTAAAGTATCAGTTGATGCTGTTATCAGGTTTGATATATATACTCCAGCTCCAAGTGTATTCACAGGAAAATATGCCCTTTCATAAATTTGACATACTAGGTAGGAGTAATCAAGAACAATACTAGGTAGGAGTAAATGAGAACAATTACACCTTTTGTCATAGCATTTTCAGTAAAAGTCCTAATTTAAAGTTGACATTTAAGTATAGATCTCAAGTTTTGTTAGTTAGTCAGATGCCAAAGTTTGACTTAAAACATCTCAAAGCTAGAAATTAATAGCATCCATCATTCACACCTTCACTAATACTTTCTTCTTGTCCATGGCCCGCACAACTTCACCAACGTAGGAACCCTGTTCCTGCAGCAACTGAAGCTCCTCTCGCAGAAGACGAACTAGAAAAAAAGGTTGACCTGTTTAGTGGCATTTTACTTCAGTATGGATGCAAAACTATTTTGATTCACAATTTGAACAACCTACCTTTGGCATTGAGTTCATTTCGCTGAGCCTGCAGACGTCTGAGATTCTGACTCTTGTCATTCACTGTCAACTGGAAATGAGAAGTGATTAGATATACTCAACAAATAATTGTTAAATAGGCTTAACAATACAATGTTTTCTAGATGTAAAAGGAATGATTTTAGAAACATTAAAATGAGAGATGATTGGCAAAGAAAACAAAGCCCTTACCTGTAACTCCTCTATTTTTGATAAATAATATTGTCGGAGTCCAGAACCACCCTTACTCTCTTCCATCTCCATCTGAGAACGCAAAAGACAAACATACCTGGCAAGTTAGCAACGTGTGATATTACATCGACGACGAAGTTCTGGCACACACTTAAAATGTTATTGCTTCATTCCAGGGTTGCTAGCAACTATTTGAAAACGTGCCGTGTTCAGAATTACCGTCATTCTTGGATTGCCAGTGTCTGCTTTCTCCTGTCTTATAAACAGTGACTGACTGCCTATTATTCCCCCCTGCCATGACAACTACGTAACTGTAAGCTAACATACACAAACCGAAAAATACGTTTGACGTTGAAGCTTTTGAGTGGGCACAAATGTAGTATCGGTCAAACTTACGGTATCAGACACTCACACACACATATATATATATATACACACAAACACATATATACTTAAATCCAAAGCCTATATTGGTGTAGACCATAATATGAAATGCTTGGAGTTTCAACGCTTTTACGTAGATGAATGCTCGCTGGCACACAGTGAACGAGTAAATTAGCCGGCTGCTGTGCTGACGTTACCCACCAAGAATCACAAATGCAACGCGACGTCATTGAACAATATCGTGATATTCCTGCATAAATTGTGAAGGATATAGCATTCTTTTTTTGCAGGATAAATAAATATCTATTAAGAAACCTGAGTAAAATTGATGATAGCTAAGCTAACGCTGGCTACAATGAGACAGCAAACTGGCATTAGCTAACATTAAATGGCAGCTAAGTTAGCAGATGTAAGTTGTATCGATATTTAAATTGAACATAAAAACATGTTTTCACAAATGCTTGAATAGTCTATATCATTCATTTGACATTGTCAGTTTCATATGTAAAGAGGGCTTACTTTCCCCGTTGGAATAAAGTAATGTTTCAGATAAAATAGTTAAACAAAAATCGCTTACATGGTCCATTCCGTCCAACGCCATCTTGCAATATGCTACTTCCGTTTACCAAACGATTTTTTTCTTTGAACAGCTACGTGACGGCGCTCTTAAAACTGGCACCACCTGCTGTACTGGAAACGAAACTTTCAATAATTATTTTCGTAAATTAGCTGGGATAGGCTCCAGCCCCTCCGCGACCCTGCATAGGATAAGCGGTTCTGACAATGGATGGATGGTTACATTATAGTGGTAACATTAGATCAAAATGTGAACATTAAGCGCATATGATGTGTTTACGGTCTACAAGTGGACACTTAGTCTGAGTACAATTTACAACAAACAATATACATTTTCATAAAGCAAATTTTTCACCAACATTACCCCCTCTTCAAAAACGCACACAAAGACGTGCAAATCCCAGTTATCTTGTTGCCCCAGGCCTGCTAAACTCCATGTAACACGTTGGCCGTTATTTAGGGAGTGGTGTGCAGCGGACTGAGACTGGAAAGACCAGTTGTGCTTGGCTCAATAGAGTGTTTTCGACGTTGAAATCACTCTGAACTTGAAACACTCACAGTAAGGTTCAGGGGTCTTTCCAGCTAAACAAAGCATACCATGATATAGTAAACACACAAAGTGACAGGAGGCAAACACTTGGCAAGTTTCATGTAAATGCTGTTCTCCTGCCTTATTAAGAAAACAAAGAGTCAGAATCCAGATATCCGGAACGCTGGCATTTCATAAGAACATTTATTCCCAAAAATATAGAAAAGATATAAAACACAACTTCTTGAAGATTTGATTAAAGACACAAAACATGCATACTGTTTTTTAGGATGCTGCATAAGGCACAGAATGGAATGTTTGGATTCTCCACTGTTACTCAACAATTCCCCAACAGTTTTGAATGCTTGTAAGACATGTAGAAATACTTCCCAAAATAAATCTCTGCAAAATGTTTAACACATTTATACGATTTCACACAGAAAATTACCTTATCGTATGCAATTTGCTAAGCACTTAGCACAATTTTAGTAATTGTGTACTACACATTCCTATTTTATCAGCACAAATAATAGACATTTACAGATACTTAAATGATTCTTTTCAGAAGCACACCTTGGACCAACAAACTGCTTCACCCCCGAAATAGTGAAACAATTGAAACCGTGAAACACCCAAACAATAAATCAAAACAGCATGTAAACATTCATGTGAAAAAACTGCATGTCTGAACGATTACAGCTGGTCTGATTTCAAAATAAGAGGAGCCTCAAAGAAATGAAAGATTCAATGGCTAGAACTCAACATTCCTGAGTGTTCTGGGGTATGTGAATTGCTGCATAATGTGTCATAAATCATAGATGCTTCAGTTACAAGACATCAGGTACTGTTTCAATATAAAATCGATTGCGTAAAAAAAAACAATGGGTTAGTGCAAACCCATCAAATTGCACAAAAAAAGCGCAAAACACATTTACTGAACCAATGCCTGAAATAAAGCAAATTGTGTAAAAATGCTACAACCTCCAACCAGCAGTGATATATACATGTAGGTACATAACGGATGAAAATACAATCTTAATCTTTACACAGTCTTGGTTACAACTACTGTAAAATGCTAGCAGTAGCACTGTGTAAAAAAATTCCTGCTGGCATTACATTATTTGCAATAGAATTCCTTTATAATTGTATAAAAGTGTTTAGCTGCAACAGTTTAATCCACTGCATAAAAAGCTGCAAAGTGGTTCAGAAAACTAAGCGAAAAGACCAACTACTTCCAGTTAAATGGCAGAACAAAAAAAGATTGTGATGTAAGAAAAGCCCTGTTGAGTGGAACGTCGATGAATTTGGAGTCTTTCAGGTGAGACGGATTCCCAGCACCTGCTCAAGCTCCTGACGTCTCTGTTGTACCTGCATGGTAAAGCAAGATGATGCTTAAATGAGGATGAGGAAATTTGTGTTAAACATTAGAAACTACTTCTTGGTAGTCTGTCAATTAGGGGAACAAGGGGCAAAGAGAACTCCATTGCCTTAAAAAACAGTTATATTCCAACAATTTTAAGTAAAAAAATCTACAATTTACTATATTAAGTATGTGACCTTTATCCGCAAGGATAACCTCATGAGGTTAGAAAAATAAGAAGTAATATGTTCGAGGTAAAGTATATACATGCTACAATATAAAACACTACGAGCTCAAAAGTACAACTTCGATATTTTTCAAATGTTTTCAAAAGACTCATCAATTTATTTCTAAAAACTCCTTTAGCAAAGAGTTGTAAAAATCCATATGGGTTTCTTTGCAACATAGACATGCAAAAAAAAATACCAGCAGGTTTTTTGTAACCAACACACCAAATATGTGTGGGGTTTTAGTAATATAATACACACATCCCGGCAACATCTTGTGGGGGTCTACAAGCAACTCCATTTAATAGTCCTGCGGTGGCCACTGCAAGCAATTGGAGTCTGTATGACCTACAGTCAAGTCTAAATTGAATAAAAACTATTCAGATGTAGGTGGTAGCTGGAGAGATGCCTACCTTGGAGTAAACGTATCTGCCCACAGCTTCTGGCACCCAGGGGGCCTGGTAGAACTCACTCCTCCTCTCCTCCTCCGGGTTCCCTACCACGTCCGTCATCAACTAAGGAAACAAACAACACCCTTCCCTTTTCTAGAAGTGCTACAGAATCTACATTTGCTCCTAGAGAAGATTAATAAACTCGTACAAGGCATTTGTTAAGCTATAAAATTGGAGGCCAGAATCCTGTACGGACAAAGGGAGCGTCACAGTCGCTAAATGACAAAGGAAACTTTACGTAGAGTACTGGACAGACTTTACAGGTTTGATCTAGTCTTCCAATGAAGGAAGCTGTGTATAGGCCGGTAGTGAGAGACAGGATTTACCTTAAGGTCCCTGCTCTGGGACTTGAGCCAGTCCTGGATGAAGTCCTGAGGCTTATTACTGAAGCTCAACATGAAGTCCCTCTGGGTCTTGAGCTGGTTGATGGACTCAATCGTCTCGTGAATCTGCGAGGGGACCATGGTATCTATTGAGATCTGGTGCTTCATTCAGAATTGTAGATGATCTATTAACCCTTCCCTGTCTACTTACAGCCAAAAAAACTGTATGTGAGACAGAATGAAAGGTTGCCCTGGAAATGGCCAGGTTTGAACAGCTACGTTTTCAACAGGATTCCACTTAGGATATAACTTCACCTCTTTTCTAACTCACTCGAAGATTTAAATGTGATGTTGCTTGTACTCATTTACCAAATTAGTACCTGACTTGTTTTGCACATGCTGAATGTGAGTGGTAAATCCTTTGACAATCCGTGACAAAGGTGCCGTAAACTGAAGTGCATCCCTCCAGAACGACACAGGGGTAGTCTGGTGGGTGGAGCCACGGGTACATACTTCCTAGTGTGGGGTTACCTTCATCTCCAGGGCAGCAATCTCCTGCTGGTTGGTGGTGGAGGACAAGAAGCTGTTCATCTGGCCCTTCAGGGGGTCATCTACCTCCACATCAATGTCGTAGCAGGCCGTCTTCTTCTGGTCATTGGGGTCCACGCTGTGCAGCAGCCGGAAGACACATAAGCAAGGCTTACACTAGCAGCCGCCTCGTCATGGTATTAGAACACGGGAGACTTCAGGAAACATCACATGCAGAGGTAAACACAAACCTGATCATGTGGTTGATGATGATGGGGTCAGGGTGCTGCAGCAGGCCAGCCAGCTTCATGGGGATTTCAGAAAAGCGCATGCGGGAACAGTTGAAAACCTGTTGGATGTGGTAAAAAAAAGAAGGAGTGATGACTAATGAACAAGAGTCACAATCTAGTCTTTTGTGCCGTGTTCAACTTCAAGTTCGACTTCTACGATGTTGACATTTCAACTACCCTGTTGTCAACCCACTGCCTAGCAGCCTCACCCCAAACACGACATGAACTAATATCAGAGTTAATTAATTGGAGCTACTGCTAATCTTCCAACACACTCATTTCAGTTCCAATATACATGCCAGCGGATAGATGACAGCTAATGTTCGTCTCTAAATCCTACTGAGAACTCATGGCTGGGTTTCATAACTCAGTCTATTCCAACCTAACACAACAATGGTCTGGATTAATTTCCCTGGACATTTCTTCTGGTCTTATGTTGAAACTTTAGACTCAAGCAAGCAAGCAAGAGTACAGGGCTATACTACCACGCAGCTTCTTAAAAAATGGAATGTGAGCAACAAATAAGAACCTATCAAAAACACCTATTGAGCCAAAGACATCGCTTGGAATTTGCTGCAAACCAAATAAGTATTTTTATATTGTTTTTCTGGAAAAACAAGTGTTGTACTTAATCTAGTGGCATGTATTTGAGTCAGTCCATTGTACCTGTCTGAAGTAACGGTTACAGTTGATGAACTCCTTCTCATGGGCGTCTTGCAGCTTGTTGTTCTTGATGTAGAGCCAGAGGGCCTGCATGATGCTGGCCCGTGTCTGGGTGTGCACGCCCAGCAGCCGTGCCAGCCTGGGGTCCAGCTTGTACTGCGGAGGCTGCCTCGCCATCATGGGGATGGACAGCAAAAGACACACACCACTGATTTCAATTCCACAAGTAGCATGAACCTAATAAGACCCGTGTCATAATATACTCCAATGCTGTTTGTAAACATGTATATTTCCCAAATACAGCAGTAAAACAGTGAGAAACATCCAGGTGATGAATATAAATCCCTACGATTACACAGAGCAACTGTCCAGAAACATTCAAAGTAACAGTCTGGATGCTAGCTACAAACTTCAGTTAAGTATAGTAATCTACTGTGGTACAAAGCTGTGTGTGTGTGTGTGTGTGTGTGTGTGTGTGTGTGTGTGTGTGTGTTTACGTACCTGGTGGTCTAGCATGAGCAGCAGGGTACATTTCACAGTCACATCCCCCGGTCTCTTGACCTGGAAGCCGTCTGTCTCCTGAGTAGTGGGCATTCTATGCCACTGGAAAATTACAAGAGACAGAAAGCAGCTGTCATTTATAAACCTTCACTAAAATTTATCTTACTTCTTTATCTAAAACAACAGTCACTGTCTAGTCTGTGTACTGTCTGTGGTAAGAGGCTATTTTTTTTGTTAAAAATAACTACACTTTCAGTCAGAATAAATGTAATGTTATTTTGCTCACTAATTATATTGATATACCGCAAAGCAGAAAAGAAAACGATCAAACAATGTTGGCTTACAAGTTAAGTTTTTCAATATACACAGGACAATTTTAAAAGGTGATGCAAGCTCCAACATGTCAACATGGGAGTCATTTGAACACGAGGTAACCTGGCCATACCTCCACTAAGTGGTTGTCTGGCCCATAGAGTTCCTTGTCAAGCTCAATGACCAGGCTCTTGAAGAACGACGAAAACTTTCTCTTCTGCTTTCCAGGCTAAAAATAGAAGAGCACCAGAGTGTTAAAGTAAAAGGGCAAGTAGGGTAACAGAACAAAAGACTGAAGAATAATGAACCAGAGTCTTGGTCTATTCTTCTGTGCCGTGCTTGCAGTTGCATTGTTTGTGCTCTGACCACAATGGGGGGTTTGAGACTGAACAGACACGCACAATATTTTGAAGAACTTGTAGAAGTGTTACACCCCCACCCATACCCCTATCACATCCCTGCCAAAGTTTGTGTATGCACAGCACTCTCTCTTCTCTCTTCTCCCTTTCCACCCCCTCACGCCCTTAAACCACAGAGGAAAACTAAGAAGTTAAACAAACACAAGGGCTACGGCTTGTTAATCTGAAGTTGGACAGGGTGGTATAGATCCACTCACGGGGCATCAAAAAAGAGTGGTTTCAATTCCACGTTTCGAAAGAGAACATGAGACCACATCTGGCCACATGGTGAAAGCCAAGGACTTGAGCCAAGGTAGGCTAGGGACGCTCGGAGTTTCTCAGATACAGTAACAAAGCCTGGAGTTCCTCACGCAAGTTCTGCGGCTGTATTACTGGACAGGACAAATCGTTGTGATGTATTGGTAAGAGTAACATATACCATTCTGACACTGGAAAAATAACTGCCCACAGCAGCTTTGAAATAATTTCCTATGTCATGTGGTCTGGCCACAAGCTTATGCTTCCTTTCTACTATAAAAGCAGCATTAAGAGCCACTTACGTCCTCCAGTAGTTTGCCTTCGACCCTCAGCTCCCAAGAGGACACCTTCTCTGTGTCTTCGCCCTCTGGCTTACCAGGCGTGAAGGTGTTGGATATGTAGATTCGTAGCTTGCGCTTTTGCTGAGAACAAATTAAGCAGGGAGCGGATTTGCAATGTCTTTGTTTATGTATACAACTTTGTGAAACCATTTGGGAGTGTTAGAAAGCAATGCTCTACCGTGATGGGCTTCTTGATGGCTTCCTGAATCTCCATGCGTTTGCGAGCTATGGTCTGGTCCAACTTTCTTTCAAAGGCCAGCAGGTCCATATAAGCCTGGGACTCTGGAACCAAGTCCCTGATCTGGGACAGAAAATACCACAACAACTTGTTATCTCCACTATACAGTGAGTGTGATTGATATGTGCCTTGATCAAAGCTTCTCAATCTGGCATTTTGCTCTTACCCTCTGTGGAAGCACCTTGTCTGCCATTTTGCGTCTTTTGGTCCTGAAACAAAGAGAAGACAAACCCACTTCAGTTGCTGAAGTAGTAGCTTTTCCCTTTAAACCCTATGAATTTACAGAGAGTCTACAAAGTCAAGTCTGGAATTCTGTGATTTCTCCTTTGGCTTATTTAAAGTTCACAACCTCAAGCTCTCAATTAGCAATGCTATCTCAATAAGCTTTTGTATTCTCTGATTGAATTATCTGTTCTCTCTCATCCCACATACCAAATTCTGTGACCCAGTCCCTTTATCCTTACTGCTTTCGTACATCAAAAGGCGTGAGAGGGTACATGAATTTTCTTTATTTAAAAAAAAAAAAACAGACTTTTTGTTATTTTCTACATGATTAAGTGATCAAATATTTGTTTTTGGCACATGCAAACTCTACAAACTATGTAGTCTCACAGGGGGTCTAAAATATCTCCATGTCTGGTATTTAGAACTCATGAACCGGAGTTAAAACCCTGACACCAAACTAAAAAACGAATTGTTAGTGCCACAAAACCTCTAAGTTAAAAGGTTAGTGAAATGGTCTCACTGTAGTGAAGCTCTTTGTGTAGCACAGACTCTCGAGACTAGAGGAACAGTGTGGACAAAAGGGAGAGTCCACAAAAACCATTACTTCATGAACTATTATTTTATTGGATTGTTTTTTTTTTTATTCAATTTTAGATTTGGGGAGTAAGTTTTTGAAGGCAAACTGATTGACCCTGACATACATTATGCTATGGGCAATTCTACTTTGGGGGCATTCCAAGCAGATCTGCCTAATCTCTTGTCAAGTAGAATGCTTTTAACCTACACCCTTTCTTATAACATGCATCCTTTCCCAAACATACCCCCTTCGCAGGCCTCCTTGAACCGCCTGCTGAGGCGGTTGCTGCTGCTGCTGGTGGTGTTGCTGGAGGAACCTCTTTCTGGAGGCATCCATGGACGAGGGCCCCAAGCCAGGCCGTAGAAACATGTTTCCTCCATAGGAGGGCCCCGTGAGTTGCCCTGTTATGGGGCCCCCACCCCTGGTGGGTGGCATTCCAGGACGCTGCTGAAGGGAAGTGCAACAGATTGATTTTCAAAGATTTCTATCTTTAGGTTGCTTTTTAAACTTCACAATGTTCATCAAAAGTGGCAGATGGGTACAAAAAAAAAACATAACAGCGGGCATGTTTGTTGTGACAGATGGTGTGTGCTGCTAAATCTAACGGACACTGACAAGACCAGGCAGCGCTCTATGCAATCAGGAAAAACACCCAGGCGCACGCATGTTTAGATACACACACGAGTATTTATTTTAAGGGTATTTAAGGGTTACTAATCCGTTCTTTAACTAAAAATAAATGTAATTATTTATCAATACACATGTTATTTTTGTATGATCGGTAAACTAACCCTGTCTAAAACAACACAGCAATAGCAAATGCGGAAGTTATGAACCGACAGGGTGTATTTTCTCACATACTTTCTAGTCGCTTTTCTCGAGAAACAAATAAGATCGGTCTGTAACAATTACCAGAATTTACTATTAATGCAATCTGTAGAAAACAAACCTGATTGTATTGAGGAGAGGCATTCATGGCTCGGTATACTGGGGTCTGCGGCATTGCTTGCATCCTCATCCCCCCCACATGCCCAGCGTTCATCTGGTTCAAACTTGGGTTCATCGTAGGACCTGGGTAATTTATTCTTGATGCCATGTTCAGTAAAGAGTGCTCCAAAATTGCAGGGTTTAATTCGTTTGGGATAGTCTCGTTAATGTTCCTTTATTTAATCTTTTGTTAAAAGTTCCCTCCGTGACGAATGACAGTCACTCCGTAAACTGTTAAAGTTGCAGCAAACAAGCAACAACGCGCGCACACTGTGGTGTCAACAAAAAGCTAGCTTGCGTTAGCTAGTTTAGTAAGTTCCGGGGTGTTTTTCTCCGACCTGTCGTTTTTCCAATAATCGTTAGAGAACAGGGGGCGTTGTTTCTTGTTTGTGTCGTCCCCTTCCTTGAGTCAGTGTATATTTAAAAAAACGTTTTTGAATGTTTGAACAACTATTTCACAGTTTAGATCATAATAACATGCCCCACTTACCAAGTAACATCCGTAAAAGTGACAGCATCAAAAACTGTTCCCGCTTCTTGCTAGTAGTCGCTAGTTCCAAATACATTTAATAAGTTTTGATACGTCTTCTAATCGTCATGAAGCACACTCCTAAAGATGTTTAGACTCTGTCGTCATGCATACAGTAATCGAATCAGTCGACAGACACACGTGTGAGTATAACTAAAACAGCACCTTGTCAATGCCAGATTGACAAGTGCTCCATATTTGGCCCACTGTATGGAACGAAAGAAGCACGTACTTAACTGTCAAGTCTTCAGAACTTCAGCGTCGTGCATTTTTTATTTTCCTTCGTGTCGATTTAACTCATTGCAAACCGCGTTTTGGCCATCAGATGACACATAAATTATTGCCTTCTTTTCCTGTAGAGTATATTTATAATATTAAATAATAATTTGTTTGATAATTTAATGTTGCAGAATATAAAACAAAACTTTAATAATACAGTTAACAAAGTGTTTTCTGCACATTCAACATGCATTTACATCGCCTTATGACTTCTGGAGTAGACAAGGCGTATAAACGTGTACAGAGAACCCTAATGCTTGTCAAACAGACAGTGTTCGTTAGGCGCACAGTAGGAGCTGTTGTAGATGTGTTCATGTTGTCCACTGTGGGGCAATAACTCTAGGTTGTTTCCCATGTGCTCTAAGTTTACGCGATTAATCTTGCATTACTTTGGCTTTGACGCTTCAATTAATAATTGAGGAAGCCTAAAAGTACAGTAGTGTGTGCATAGGTTTTAGGCAGGGGATGCTGTTTTGAAGGCGAAGGGTAGTAACACCTTATGTCGATTTGATACAGATCTTCTTTTGCCTGACTTTTTATTTTAAGAATTGATAAAAAAAAAAAAAAAATCTTACTTTAAAGATTTCACGCCTGGCTAAAGCCTTTGCACAGTACTGTACGTGACATAGATGAGAAGACAAAGATTTCACAATACCAACTATTTGCGCGATCTGACTGCTTTATTTATGCATTAAATGTATTTAATACCATACATATTTGTATTGAGCCCCGGATTACAAGTAATAACACATTCCGAGTGGTTTAAATTTGAGGATACAGGTATGCGCGTAATTGTACGTTGACAGTTGGAAACTGCCACCAGGAGTCAGTCAACGATCATACATTTAATGAATGGTTGTCAACTTTAGCAATTGGTTTTTATTCGGACCAGTTTTGCGGATCATAAGTAAGCGTATTAAATAACCTTGATGAAAGTGTTTTGCTACAATTGCCAACCCTGGGCATGTTCGTGCACACAAGATCTCCCTACCAAATACACACAGCATGAGAGCAGTAATATTCCTGAATGAAATATGTCTACACCGCCAAAAACCGTGCTTTGCAAGCTATTTCATGGGCTTTGTGTGTTGACAACCTTGCGAGAAGAAAGACAGCAAGGCTAGTCAAACGGGAATACTCATGGACAGGCCTATGCACTCCTATTAGCAGCAGTGACATCTATTTGTACAACTCAGTCATATAGCATGCAGAGAGGAATCATCATCACATTGGTAATGGCAATGGCATTACAGTTGTTTTTCAATTTTTTGCAATATAGTGACCTAGAAATGCCATACATTCAAATAAATAATGTTGTCTAATTTCCCACCCTAAACATTTTCTACATGATCCAATGACATGCAGTCACTCCTGGCGTCAAGTCTCAGAGAACCACCATTGCAGAGACCTACTTGGCTTAGAGATCCCAAAAGCCAAGTTCACCTGGGTAAAACTACCATCAAATTTGAGATACACAACAGTAAGTGAACTTTTTGTGTATGCAACACTTAGTCAGAGGATAGAAGCAGAGGAATATCTTTCTTTGAAAGTCATCCATACAACTGTCTTTTAGGAGTTAACCACCTGGTCTAGGTGGCAAGCAGTGCAAACCCTCCCACCCCTTCTGCACTAAACAAACAACAAACACACACACACACACACACACACACACACACACACACACACACACACACACACACGCACACAGACTCTCTCTCTGTCTCTCTCTGTCTCTCTGTCTCTCTCTCTCTGTGTCTTTCTCTCCACCTTTACCCCCTGTTGCTAAACATTTAAAGCTTAAAGCTTAGCTGATTGACAGTGACTCCTGCATGCTTGTGTTTGTTTGCCCTGGCATCTGAATAGCCTTTACAGTGGTGCAATCCTCTCTAAATGTAAACATGTGAGTGTATGTGAGCTTGTGTGTCTGAGTGTGAGTGTGCTTGTGATCGTGTGTTCCTCTGCTACCCTTTAACCAGTTTTCCTCTCACCCCCAATATATGGCTTCACTAAAGGCATGCATGCACGCACACATGCACACACACATGCACACGCACACGCACGCACACACACACTTTGCTCAGGAGATAATGGATGTATGGTTGGAGTATAGAGGGGGTGGGGGCCCAGTACTTAAAGAAACAACACTGAAGGGTGTATGGATCTATTCTACATCCTCCCTTTCCATCTCACTCTTTTTTTCTCTCTCTCCCTCTCTCCCCTAGTTGCTACTTTTTGTATTTGAAATACCAGTAGCAACCTAACAAACTTCAGACAGAGTCTAACCGTCACTCGGTGCAGATAGAAGAAGAAAGGCTCCCTGAGGAGTGCACATAGTTCTCTAAAGACCAGGGGAGAGGGGAGGTAGCTGAGAGAGACCAGGACAAAGCAGGGAGGGCTGTCCTTACTTGCTCTCCATGCTGAAGTGTGCTGGAAGCTCAAGTGGGAGGAGGCAGAGAGGGAACAGGAGAGAGAAGAGAACGACAGGGCAGGAGTCTAATAGAAAAAACAGGAGCAGCGATAGATAGAGAGAGCGCCAGAGCGAGAGAAAGAGAGAGGGAGAGAGAGAGAAAACGAAAGAAACTGCAGAGCAAGAGGCCTGTGTGGAAGCTAAACAGAGGCTGAGTCTGAGTGGAAGAAGGACAGAGGAACGGAGAGGGGGTGGTTTAAGCCACAGTCGGAACACAGAGAACAAGAGGGCTGAGTTGCCAAGGGAACTTTCACTCCTACTGCCACCACTATCACGCCAGGGCTCCAGCAAGACACCATGCAGCAGGGGTGGAATCTCCCCTGGCTAGGGGCTGTCCTCTTGGGGCTGATCGGTGGCTCAGCTTGGGCCGAGAACTTCCAGCACCACCGGTACGAGGAGATGGTGCGGGCGCTGTTTGCAGTGCAAAGCCAGTGTCCCTACATCACGCGTATCTACAGCATCGGGCGCAGTGCAGAGGGACGACACCTCTATGTCTTGGAGTTCAGTCAAAACCCGGGCATCCATGAAACACGTGAGTGGTCCAGACTAATGTGGATGTTTGACAGTGTGCTGTTTGCAGCCACAAAAAAAATAGGGAGGATGCGCTTCAATGTATGAGTGTGCTTTCGAATCTACCATTGAGCTTAGAAGACACGGACTCTCGCTTACAGTTACAACTTTCAGACATTTGTCGAGCATTTGTGACTCAGTTTTGTATTCAGTCTGAGTGGTTATTTTTAAGTGACTCAAGATTGATCATAGCAACAGTGGACTTAGAGCTTCCATCGAAAGCTGTACTATAGTTAGGCCACAATGAATGAACATCATTGTAAAGTTGACAGTACCACGCTTGGCACTTTTTAAAAATAAAATTACCCACAATAACAATTTACCTTTACCTTTGTGTCATACTGTGGTTGACAAACAGTTGGGGTGGCATCTTAGCAGCATTTTAGGACTTTCTCTATCATCTGCCACCACTACTCAAGAGAATGTCTGAAATTACAAAGAATAGATAGATCTCAAACTCACAATAAATCTCTCTGCCCCACTCTCTGCCATTGTTTGGAGAGAGAGAGAGAGCTCTCGTCTTGGATTACGTTTCTGAGAGTGAGAACCATGCTGGCAGCAGGCAGCAGTCTCTAAAGGGTTGTGGCTTTGCCGGGGGAGATGTGAAATGGAAACTTGCCATTTGGCTCTGTGAAGTGGAGTTTTGGTGTAATATATGATTCTGTGTCAATATGGGGTCTACAAATGAAGAACGTAGGGAGAGTTAAGTTACTTGGAATATTGGGAACTGCTCCAGCATTTACAGGAAAAACACCAGTGAACATCAGTTTGTTGAGGAGCTAACCCGATGTAGTGGGTCCATATTTGGTTTCATCAAAGGATAGAAATGTTGGTTTGCTGTCTCCCTGGACATCTGAATTTGTTCAAACCAATGGAATATGATTTGGTGGGATATTCCATTGTGGTCGTGAGAGCCGAAAGTCAAATGCATTGTGGTTAGCAGACCCCTGGTAAAATTTTGGGTGGCAAACATATAAAAATACAAAAAATATCTTTAAAAAAAGAAAAAGAGAAATTTAAAAAATAATAAGAAAGAACAAGAGACAAAGAAGCCAGAAATTTGGTTGGAATGGTCATAAAACTTCAAATTGGGAGGTTGTACACCCACTAACCTACACAACTCTCAGTATCTTGAAGGTGTTGTGGAAAATGTAAAACATTATCTGGTACCTAACATTATGTACCACCAGCAATTGTAAGAAAAAAATCTGCTCTTTTGGGGCAGCAATCCATTTGTGAAAGTTGTAGTAGCGATTCCGGGAATTAACTGACTCACTTCTCTTATGTCCTTTGATGATTTTGAAGCCAAAAGGCCACACTTCAACTGTGTGAGACAAGCTATGACCTTATGGGTAGATGTTAAATATACAGACACAGTATAGTGACTAACATTATATTTAGACACTTTTCTTGAGCAGAGACACAACTTCAGTGCCAGTGCTCTGGTTCGACTGAGAACTCGCCTTCGTGAGACCGGGATACCCGGACGTCTTCGCCAATAGGCAAATGGGGCTCTGGTTATTCACTTTCTTACATATCTGATACCTGAGCAGTCGCTATATGGCTGTCTGAAACCTAGCATCTTTTTTACGAATTTGAAGATCGAACCTTGCGTTGACACAGACCCACCAAACGCAATCGTGTGACATCTGCGTTGACAGCACTTGAGTTCTTTACGTATGTATCACTAAAACATGACAACAAGGAAACATAAACAGGTCAACAAGGAAGCAATAATTACCCACGTTCCATAACAATAAACAGTTACTCGCCAGGCAAGCTGGGAGTAAAGCCCGACGCTATATTATATTGAATAGTCATGTATCTTCATGTTCAAAGATGTCTACCATTGGCGGTGCAAAGCCAGCATGCTTTGCGATGTTGGTTTGACACCTCACAGAAACGGTAAATATAAAGATGTGTAATGGAATGATAGTGCACGACGTACAGATATCGGCGGGCAAATTTCCAACTATCAGCAATCGCTAATACTTCGCTCAGCCTATCCCAGCCGACAAAGAACCTGGACAGATCGTCTGTCTATCACATTGGGCCAGACAACAACTCACACTCACATTCACTAATAATTTAGAGTCGCAATTGAACCCTGTGGAGCAAACGCGAACTCACCGCAGAAAGTCCTTGGATTAGGGGGAGATTGAACTCAGGACCTTCTTGAGGGGCAAAAGTGCCAACCACCAAGCCACCGTGCCCCAGGCACAAGCTCTCTTATTATAAAAATATGTCACAAGGAGACTTCTTGTCAGTGCTTAACTGGTTTTAAAAGGGAACACAGAAACGTTTAAATATGTGTGTTGACGGTACACTGGCTGCAAATTCGAGCCCGTTTACGTGACCAACAGGATTAACCGGGCAGGGACCAACGTCTCACAATGGTACCTGTAAAATATAGCCGATTGTTTTATGAAGTTATAAAGATTATATCATGCAAAAAAGGACACATCGTTATCTTTGCAATGTGTGTCCATCTTGCTGGAAGTTAGCTTCAGGCCGGCCCATGAGATTCAGGTAAACATATTTTGTACTTTCACGATTGGTCACTGAAACAAAGAAAATTACCATATTTAGATTGTCATACACGCCTAAACTTGATAAAGTAACATACATTTGTGCAACCAAATTCACAAAATACTGTATAATACACAGCAACTGTTTATTGTGTAGTGCAGTATTTGTGCAATGTCACTGTTATACATTAATATACAACATGTCATAGAAGCAAAATTGTATTGTACTAAATATACCACTACATGTACAAGACGCAAAATAACGAAAAATCTGAACCTTGATGAGTGGATCTTTGCGTATTGTTTGTCTATGTCTCTCAAATGTAACGCTCACCGTTGTGCTTAATTAACTTAGTATGAGCTTCTAACTCGATTAGAAATTAGATTTTAACTGCCTGTTTATCTGAAACTGACAAACAGCGATCTTGGTGTAATTTGGTTTTACAGTCTTGGAGGAGTTTCAAATTGTTCAAAGTGTCAAATCAAACCCTACACAACTACCTTAGTCCTATCCTAATTTTTTGAAACATGAAATGCTTTATGTTATCAGTCTTTTAATTTGTGTCTATTTTTTGAATGCACTGGATTTTGCAGATATCAACAAGATATTCTGGACAGTTAATGTTCAGAGTTGGAAGATGATATCCTGAACCTTTTTTGTAATTAGGGTTTATGGCTTGGGACTTGTATGTAGAACACCAGTTTTTGATCAGAATTGAGTGGTGGACCTCATTATCTCTAACGGGTGCCAGTATACGAAAGTACGAAAGTTCACTGCAATGTACAAGGTCCAGATATTTATATTTTTTAAACCTAGTAGTCCATTTTTAATGCGCCACCAATAGGAACAATGAGCTGCATGGCCTGGGGTGTGATAATAATGCCCAGTTGCACAGCCGGCCGGCTAAATATGACACACCATAAAAAGTATAACTTGCCTGTAAGAACTTAGTTTTCCCACAGGATTTCAGACTCACCTATTTAAGCCAAAGCTCAACTTTTTACCCGCAGCTGTCAGTCCTGCCCGAAACGTGTCAGCTGGGAGTTTGTTTAGGAATGTTTTTTGAGCCCTCCTCACTCCCATCCAATTCCTTTTCCTCCTTGATGGAGTGAAGTGGAGCTTCCTCCACTAGAATGTGGAAGGATGTGTGCATGTTCCACTAATGTTAAGGAGGTGAAAAACAGGAACCGGGTAGAAGTCAAAGGGTCTTTGCTGTATGGACCCCTCTAGTGTGCTGTTCGGATATGGACGTCGGTCACATGTTGCTGAGTGGGGGGTTCCTCAACCTCTTCTAAAAGAAACAGTCAGTGTCTTTGCAAAAGCCTTGTCCAGTTTACCAATGGTTTCTCTTGTGTAACACGTAGGTTTGAATAAAGTGCACGATGGACACAGGTTTTTTAGAGAGAATAAAAGTGTAAATCACAAATTTCTATTAAGAAATAAGAAAAAAGATGGCTTTAGACTTTGATGAACGGTTTGGCAGGCCTAATACTGCTAAACAATACCATGTCCCTATCTGCAAAACACAATTGCTTCCCACACATACAAGGGAAAACACCAAACTACAACTAGAGTTATGTCCACACCAAATCTGTCTGCATCCGTCCTTCAGCATTGACACACACAGTCCCTAAATCCTTGGTTGTGTGTGTGTGTGTGTGTGTGTGTGTGTGTGTGTGTGTGTGTGTGTGTGTGTGTGTGTGTGTGTGTGTAGAATCTGTGTGTGTGTTAGTGCGTGTGTGTGTGTGTGTGTGTATGCGTGTGTGCGTGTGTGTGTGTGCGCGCGCAATGGTCTGGGTTGTGTTTGTACATTGATACAGACAGAAACTGTGATATTTGTCACAACAACGTAGCCCAATGTGACCTTCTGACCTCATTCCCTCATCATTGCACCCCTCCTTCTCTACTCTAGTGGAGCCGGAGTTCAAGTACGTGGGGAACATGCATGGGAACGAGGTTCTTGGCCGGGAGCTGCTGATTCAGCTCTCCCAGTTCCTGTGCAGGGAGTACCAAGCGGGAAACCAGCGGATCATGCGGCTCATCCACGACACGCGCATCCACATCCTGCCGTCCATGAACCCGGATGGCTACGAAGTGGCCGCCAGGCAGGTAGTATCCTCTGCTGTGGGGACGGGAGGAATACATCACACCGTATGTAATTGCTACCTTTTCCTCTGTTGAACACACACACACAAGCAGACACACACGCACGCACCATCTACATTTAAACACGCAAATGCCAGACAAAAACACAGATGCTCCAAAATAATTAAAACATGCATAGAGTCAGGTATTCAAAAACCGGTGTCCGTTTGTTTTTTCAAACCTCAATTATCTGTTATCCCATACCATCCGGAATCTGTGGTTTTCCTTCCGTGGGACATAACGTTTGTTGAGAAATAGCCGACACACCTCTTTAAAACTAATTACAGTATATGTACGGAGGTAGTCAGTCTTAGGCAACTCGCTATCTGTCTTTAATCAGAGAGCTCAGGCGTTCACAACCCACAGCCATCTGGAGCTGAAACACAGTGCACTACACCTAACAACACCACAGCATGAGGCACCTGAGGTGACACTTTGTCAAGGACAATAAAGGGAGATGGAAGCCAGCTCAGCTGTGAAACGCCTAAGTTTTAGGGTGGGAAAGGAACCCATAGATAAACATACATCTATTTATGTCTATCATGCAGCCAGCCAACCTACGGGATGGTGTTCTAAGCTCCTTCCCCGAGAGGCCAGAAAAGGGATCATTCAAAAGCTGTTTGAAATTGGCACATACTGTAGATATTTTGTGGACAAAGGAATGGCGTCTGTGCAATGTGTTACCATGATCAAATGTTAGACTAGGTTTGTTTCACGCTCCGCAGGGTCCAGAGTTTAATGGCTATCTGGTGGGCCGGGGAAACTCCAGAGAGGTGGACCTGAACCGGAACTTTCCTGACCTCAATGCCCTCTTGTACTACTACGAGAAGACCAGTGGACGCAACCACCACCTGCCCTTGCCTGATAACTGGGAGAAACAGGTGCGTAGCACACTGGTTACTCCCCCCACATGTATCCTTGTACAACCTCCTACTATTATTCACAGAGAGCTGGTCACCCTGTGTGTGTGTGTGTGTGTGTGTGTGTGTGTGTGTGTGTGTGTGTGTGTGTGTGTGTGTGTGTGTGTGTGTGTGTGTTTGAAATAGAGAGAAGGGAGATGAATGAGAACGGTTCTTGGAAATACATTGGTTTTGTTATGACAGGCTAGAAGAGACCTCCCGTCCATCTCTAGAACAGCCAGATTAGGGAGCAAATTTAATAGATTTCTACTGATTCTGTGACCAGATTTTTTCATTTGAGGAGATACAAATGGACATACTTTCTGTGAGTCTGTGTTTAGTGTGAACGTGTGTGTTTTTGTTCGTGCTACTGGGTGTCTCTTGTGTGAGTATGTGCACATTTGTGTGTTTGCTTGTTTTCCTCATTTATGCCTAGATTGTACAGTAACATAGGCAGCTTACATGCTGAATTAGACATACTTTTGGTCTTGTTGACACACTTGAAATCCTGAGAAGTAGATTGTATCAGATTACATATCCAATAGTGGCTCTTCGTTTGTGAACTCCTTAGAGGATAACCTCTGGCCTAAATCTTGATTTAGGCTGATTAAGGCTGTTTTGATTGGTGAGGAATAGAAGTACTTATAGCTAGTGATTTTTCTGTGTGTGTGTGTGTGTGTGTGTGTGTGTGTGTGTGTGTGTGTGTGTGTGTGTGTTTGTGTGTGTGTGTTTGTGTGTGTGCTTGTGTGTGAGTATGCATAAAGTAAATCATTGTGAGGCAGGCACATGGACCCAGCCAGTAATAGAATAATACAGAGACATGATGCATGACACTTACTCTTTGGAAGTCAAAGGTTTTCAAGTGAATGATGTCACGATCGGAGAAGGCTCTCCATGTGTCGCTGAACAGATCCCCATATCCGTGAAAACTCTAAAAAAATATCTCATTTAGAAGTCAAGCAAAATCACACAGGTGAAAATCCAACAAAAGATATATTTGTTGACCCAAAGATTTAAAAAAAAAAAAAGAATTCTTTACACATATTCTTTGACATCAATTTTTCATATGCCATTAGAACCATCTGCAGGGACATCCATTCATTTTCATGAGTTTATGTTTCAGATAACTTTTAGCAATATGACACCTGGAAAGTCTCCCGTTTTGCTGGGAAAGTGTTTTGCTAGATTAAATGCCCTTCTTGTTCTCTTTCTTGTCAGTATTTATTTTTCTGTCTTTCTGTCTTTCTGTCTTTCTTTCTTTCTTTCTTTCTTTCTTTCTTTCTTTCTTTCTTTCTTTCTTTCTTTCTTTCTTTCTTCCTTCCTTCCTTCCTTCCTTCCTTCCTTCC
>JAVQJS010009526.1:0-15491 GCA_036024795.1 Galaxias rostratus | reverse complement strand
CCTTTCAGCACCCTGGACAGCACCACTCAAAAAAGGACCTCTAGTCAAATCGCCGGTAATACCATAGAGTCCTTCAAATTAAAAAGCAACATGCGTTGGAATGGACGGAATGGATTTTGAGTGTTAGACTGGTCAAGATCCAAATTAAAACGTGCGGAAAATAGAACTTGGGCTCGTAAACTTTTTCCAAGGTGAAATGTTCAGAATGCCTTCGACATTTCTGATAATCTTCGCTAGGCTGGTTTCATGCTGGAGTGCACTTTCTGGAACTGTATGGACTCAGGTAAGGACAACTGTACAACAAATAATTGTAGTAAATATTTTGATCTGAGACACCAAAGTACCAAGTATTAAAAAATATATGTTTTAATTTAAAAATCCGTTCCTCTGGCACTCTCGCTCTTTCTTTTGCTTTTCCTTTCTAATTCTCTCTCTCTTTGCATCTACAAGGGAGCGAAACATATTTGTTAACTAATGTAATTTGTTCACATAGAATATACCCAGTCCAACGGTGCCGGTCAATTTAAGCCATTTCTTATCCAGCTGCTTCCACTGTCAACTTGGAAATTGTATGGCGACCAAGTCATGTTCAAAGAAAACCAAAGATAACTGAAATCCCGTTAAAATATAATTATACTGTTTCGTTCATGCATTGTGAACATCCGCTGCATCTCTCTCTCTGTTTGTGTGTGTGTGCGTGTGTGTGTGTGTATGTGTGTGTGTGTGTGTGTGTGCGCGCGCGTGTATGTGAACGTGTGCGTGTATGAGTGTGTTTGTGTCTTGGGTGTGTGTAGGTGCACTCAGAGGGGGGGCTAACCGCCCAGGAGCAGATGTACCTTCTCTACGACTTTAAACTACAGTGTCAACAGAACATCTCGGTTCACGCCTACGCAGGTGGGGTTCGAAACACATGCTGTATAACTGTGTTTGGAATCGCCTAATTAAACACTGAGAACTAAAACCGACTTTTGTACCCTATTTTTTTCTTTTACAAAGATCAAATAATATTGTGAGCATCTTCAACTGAAACATGCGACCAAAACACAGACGTTTTTGTAATGCTGTCAATGCAAGGAGGAAGTTCATATAGTGCATTTTGGGGACACAGCATCTTCCAGTAACCTCTCTCGGTTACTCAACATTTCCCCCAAATTAAAGTACGTCATTCGGCACCTTTTCCCGGACTCAAATTTCAGAAAAATATCGTTGGAATATTTGATGCAAATTTTCGGTTGAATTGTATGCACAGAAGGCAATTTCGAACACAGTCATTGTCTCCACCCCTTAGGTGTTTCTGGGATTGGCTAGAGAAGCAATTTCAATCAGATGAATAAATTACATTAGGCATAGTTAGATCTACGGGATTGGACACTTGGTATCACTCAGATTGGGTGTAGTTTTTGATAGCTGTCGGTCCATTGTTCATTCTGTGATATAAATTGGTGACCTAGTTGTGTAAAAGCGCTTTGAGTGTCTTGAAAAGGCGCTTAAAACTAAATAAAATGCATTATTATTATTAACACGTACACAACGTGGGCGGTAGGGGGTTTCACGCATCCATACAAAAAAAAGAAGATAATATGTTGGTTTTGACTTCAGCCTTTAACAAAACTGCACACCGAAATTGGAGACACGCCCCGTTGGGAAGGACTAGTCACGTGCCCAATCTTAATTTGAATAGCTCCTGATGTCACATTTCGTATTTCTAGCTGCTACGTGACCACTAATGAAGGAGAACTGTACTGTTTCTCTCTCTGTTTTTTTTTTTTTTTTTGTATTCCATGACCAAGATTATTAGACAGGGCCATTCACTGTCATTTGAAAGCTTTCATGAACTTTCTCTTCATTGATGTGCTTTCAGTAAAGTCAATTGTTTTGTTCATTGATATAAATCCTACACCAGAGATTGGTATTCAGCCTATGTCATAACAGCATCCTCCTCCTCACTAGGCAGCATACTTAACCGTCAGGCTGGTTCCATGTGCATATTCTGCACAGTGACCAATGAGCCACTCTTCCCGAAAAGCCTCTGGATAACTTTATTAGCCCCCCTCTTAGGCAACTACCATAATTCGCAACGTATTTCCTGTCCCAGCTGTGAGGAAAAATTGCAACCAGACAATTTGAGTACAATTACAAGACTGCAACTGCTTTTCCATGGCACCGAAACATAGTCTAATATACTGAGATGAGATGATAAACAATAGTGCAATTACCTCTGTCAAACACTTCAGACACACTCAGACAGACACACACACACACACACACACACACACACACACACACACACACTCTCTCTCTCTCTCTCACTCTCACACACACACACACACCCACACACAGGCATAGACACACACACACATACACACACAAACATACACACAGACACACAGACACACACTATTCTTTACCATGCGTAATCAGGATCACAACTTATCTTGATTGACATCCCACATTTAGCAGACATTTAAATGCTCTGGTTCAATGGGTGAATACTAAAGAAAATCCATGACCATAACAGACTGATATTTAATCTAAAGTAAAGTGAATATCTCATGGTCTCACTGTAAGGTGGCACTCTACCCTGGAGATCACCCTCTACCACTTCTTATTTGTTCTCTCTCTCTCGCCCTCTCTCTCTCTCTCTCTCTCTCTCTTTTTCCCTCTCTCTCTTTCTCTCTCTCTCTCTCTCCCTCTCTCTTTCTCTTTCTCTCTCTCTCTTAATCTCTCAATCTCTCTCTCTGTCTCTCTCTTTCTCGCTCTCTGTCTCTCTCTGTAGATCTTTTTGTATCTCCCTCTCTCTCTCTCTTGCTATGGCTCTTCTCTCTTGTACAGAAATGTATGTAAATCTATACTACCAAAGCATACAGTTACAACACACATAACAAATAATATGAGAAGAACATAAAACTGTCCTGAAACAATTTCACTGTCATTAATCAATATCACTGCCATAAAACAGTTTAACTGTCATTAATCAGTTTCACTGTCATATAACAATTTTGATGTCATTAATCAATTTCACTGTCAGAAAACAAGTTCATTGTTATTAATTTGTTCCATTGGCTGTGTTCAAATTGTGGCATTGGTGAACAGAATGTGCTGCTAAGGCTATACAGCTTTTCACTTCACCAAGTAAATGTAGCAATTTTTTTTTGTCAAGCCTGTTTCAGAAGTCATAATGTGTTTATTTTGGAGAATGTTTTTCCAAATGGGATTATATTTTGGACATGGCTAGGAAATAGACATCTATCTCTGCTTTGTTCAGGCGGCACTCAAATCCTTTATTTTCTTGGGAGTCAGGTTTGTCTCCTTCTACCAAAGCATACAGTCTTTGTCTCCTTCTGCCTATTTCAATGGCAAAGTCTGAGTCTGTAGTCTCTCTCTCTCTCTCTCCCTCTGTTTCTCTCTCAGTCTCTTTCACTCTCTCTCCCTCTTTCTGTCTCTCTCTCTCTGTTTCTCTCTCTCTCTCTCTCTCTCTAAGTCTGCCTGTTCTGAGCAAATGTATTTTTTTCTTCATTTTAAGGAGTAACTTGATGGAGTAGAGGCAGAAAAGAGCGCAGCAACCTCTGCTGCCTCTTTATCTCCCCGCTGTTTGGGCAATCCCAACCTACCCTGGACTTAATGCACTTGGAGTGTTTTGCTCAGTGGTGCATTAATGGCTCGCTATAACACTACCTTGTAAAGCGTGCTCGCAGTGCTCCGTGTAAACATCGTCTTTGGGCATCCTGCCTTTCGGAAATACAGGACCGGTAAATATTAAGGGGCTCCTTACCAAGCTGTGAAAAAGCCCCTGCTAGTCGAGTGGGCAGCTAAGACAGTGATTCTGCTTACGAGTGAGCAAACTGTGGCATCGCATGAAAACTAGGCCTAGTGAAGCTGTATTTGAACCGTGATGCCGGTTTTAGATTTTATTTACTGAGCTACAGTAACTATGCGCGATTACAAAGCAGCCTTCACCAGCTAAGATGAATGACGACGACGGTGGTTTTATGTTGCGGACTCTCGGAGACTTATTTTCTCACTTGATAAAGATGGCCAATGGACAAAACTGCTCCCTTCTTCCTGTTTTTCATTAAAACGGCAGAACAGGAACATGCAGTTACTGGAACCTCTAATGATATTAGCTGATGTCGAACGCTGATGTTTTGACATCAAGCTGCCTGATCAGATGCATTCCATTTTGAACATTACTTTAAACCAACACGTACAGTGGCTTCAGTGACTGACTACATTGGTCAAACACGATGTGGTTGCACATGGTGATTTAATGTATGGGAAATTAAAGTCTCTAGGTATACTTCCATCCAACCATAAGCAGTACCGCTTATCCTACGCAGGGTCACGGGGGGGCTGGAGCGTTTCCCAACCGACTTCCGGCGAAAGGCGGGGAAAGGCAGATCGCCAGTCCATCGCAGGGCTACCACATAGACATACAACAACTCATACACTCAGATTCACACCTATGGACAATTTAGTCACCAATTAACCTACATGTTTTTGGACTGTGGGAGGAAACCGGAGTTCCCAGAGGAAACCCACGCTAAAACGGGGAGAACATGCAAACTCCATACAGAAAGGCCCTCAGGTGGGGATCAAACTCAAGACCTTTTTACTGTGAGGCAACAGTGCTAACCAATGCGCCACCGTGCTGCACTAGTTATACCTATCGTCCATTAAAACCACAACGAACAAACTGAAGTACATAGGTTGTTAATGATTTTTTTTGTTTGGTAAAGCTTAACTTTAAATAAGAACGTCACTTTAACTCAAAAGGAATATTTCATGCCTTCCTCAAACCGTGGCAGTCGTCCTCATATTTTTTTTTATGAATCAGTCAAGATAAACCCATAATGTTTGTTATTCAAATTAACATTAGTAATCATTATAATAATTCTATTATTCATACTAGATGTTAATAAAATTAAATGAATGCAGTATATGTCAATAAATTAGATATTCAATATATACAAATTTGTCTCCACCTCAAACCAAGGGTTCATGCATTTTCACAACGTAACCTAAGGACTCTGTTGTTTAATAAAAACGTTTTCCAGGAGTTTGAAATAAAAAGCTAAATACTGAAACAAGTTTGCTGTTTGCCAACTTACTGCCTTAGTAGAGTATAACTTAGTTATGGTTACAGACACACAGTTTGGAGTACAGACACACAGGCTGTGGCTCCAGATGTGGTCAAAGGCTCTGATGCCACCCCATTGTTTAAAACCAATCACAAACTATTTATAGACTGTTGTCACTCACAAACAGGTGCACTCCCACACAAACATGAGTAAGCACAAAGTCACACTGAAGCACATATACTTATGTGTGCCCACACTCTACCAGACTGTGACCCTGGGCTTTCAGGAGAGGAATGAGACAACCGTCAGCACTTGTGATAGAGCTAAGAGAAAAATGAAGGCAGCAATGAAAAACAACAGCAACCCAGCAATTCAGCAGCAGAGGCTGTGGGACTTGTAAGACAGACAGGCAGACGGAGGACGAGCAATGTCTGGGGTCAGTCCTCAGGGAAAAGTCCTACTAGCCACTGTCTCACTGAAAGAATCAAAGTGCGTGTGTGTGTGTGTGTGTCAGTGTGCGCACCATTGAGTGTGTGGTTGTCTGTGTGTGTGTGTGAGTGAGTGAGTGAGTGAGTGAGTGAGTGAGTGAGTGAGTGAGAGAGTGAGTGAGTGAGTGAGTGAGTGAGTGAGTGAGTGAGTGAGTGAGAGAGTGAGTGAATGGTTGTGTGAGTGTGTGTGTGTGTGTGTGTGTGAGAGAGAGAGAGAGATGGAGAGAGAGAGAGAGAGAGAGAGAGGGAGGCAGGTGTGAAAAAGGGGTAAGCAGTGGTGTCTGGGTTTCCATTTAATAACTACACCACTCCCACTCTTACATATGAGTCATTTTGGAAACATTTTGTGTTTTCATTATCAGGTGAATGTTGTTGATGCTCCTGGCTTGACCTAGGGCGGGTTCCTAAAGTCAATCCATGTAGGTGATAGTTAAATCCCAGATTCAATTTTCTCACATTTTGTTCTGGAAATTATCCCAAAATGTATTTTTTTTAAAAAGTCAACATTTTACACAAAATACACCATAAGGACAACATGAAAAAAGATTTGTTAAGATTTTTGTAAACATATTTCAAATAAGTAACTAGGAAATCATATAAACATACGTTTTCACAGCTTTTGGTCAAAACTTTGTTGATGCACCGTTGGCGGTAATTACAGCCCCAAGCTTTTTGAATATGATGCCACAAGCTTGGCACACCTGTTTTTGGGCAGTTTTGCCCATTCCTCTTTGTAGCACATCTCAAGCTCCATCAGGTTGGATGGGAAGCGTCGTTACACAGCCATTTTCAGATCTTTCCAGAGATGTTCAAGGGATTCAGTTCTGAGATCTGCTTGGGCCACTCAAGGACATTCACAGAGTACTCCTGAAGCCACTCCTTTGATATCTTGGCTGTGTGCTTAGGGTTGTTGTTTTGCTGAAAGAAGAACCTTTGCCCCAGTCTGATGTCAAGAGCGCTCTGGAGCAGGTTGGCATCCACGATGTTTCTGTGCATTCAACTTTCCCTCTATCTTGACTAGTCTCCCAATTTCTGCTCCTGAAAAACATCCCCGCAGCATGATACTGCAACTACCATGCTCACCGTAGGAATGATTTAAACTTGGTGATGAGTGGTACCTGGCTTCCTCCAAACATGAAGCCTGGCATTCACGCACAAGAGTTCAATCTTTGTCTTATCAGGCCAGAGAATTTTGTTCCTCATGGTCTAAGACTCCAGGTGTATTTGGCAAACTCCAGATGGGCAGCCATTGGCCTTTTTACTAAGGAGTGTCTTCTGTCCTCTTATTCTACTATACAGGCCTGATTGGTGGATTTCTGCAGAGATGGTTGTCCTTCTAGAGGGTTCTCTCTCTACAGAGAAACACTGGAGCTATAGGTGACCAACTGGTTTTTGGTCTCCTTCCTGACTAAGGTCCTTCTCAGCCGATTGCTCAGTTTAGATGGCCGGCCCGCTTTAGGACGAATCCTGGTTCCAAACTTATTAAATTTACAGATGATAGAGGCCACTGTGCTCATTGGGACCTTTAATGCAGCAGAAATGTTTCTATGCCCTTCCCCCAATTTGTGCCTCAAGACGACCGTCCTGTCACAGCGGTCCACAGACAATTCCTATGCTGGGTTTGTGCTCTGGCATGCACTGTCAACTGTGGAACCTTATACATACAGGTGCCTTTCCAAATAATTTCCAATCAACTGAATTTACCAGAGTTGGACTCCAAAAAGCTGTAGAAACATCTCAAGGACCCACAGTGTAAACAGGATGCACCTGAGGTAAATTTTTAGCTTCACGGCAAAGGCTGTGAATACTAATGTACATGTGATTTCTTGGTTCTTTATCTTTAATACGTTTGCAAAAATCTCACATTTTCATGGTGTTTTGTGTAAAATTCTGAGGGAAAAAATTTATTCAATACATTGCTGAATAACGACGTAACAGAGCAAAATGTGGAAGAGTGAAGCGCTGAGAATGCTCTCTGCACTGTATGCTAATGTCCCAATTCCTTTTTTGTCTTTTTATATTGTATGTTCCTTTTTATCCGGGGCCACATAGCTTCATATTTACCAAGAAGGCAAGCACATTTCTTGACAAACTCTATAAGAAGCCTTCATCTATTCTTGTTTCAATATTGTTAGGTAGAACCCGGCTCTGTATTCCTCTGTCCTTTTATCCTTTATTGAAAAGCCAGTTGGGTGAAAATCAAGGCAAAAATACATCACAAATAAACTTATGACACCCACTTTTTTTCAGAAGCATTTTTTTGTGCCTGAATTGCTAGGAAGACACAGAGTTCAATCACGTCAAAATATAATATATTTTTGTTCTGTTTACTTTATTGAATAAGAAATATATTTTTAATTGTCGTTTTATGATTGAAATACAAAAATCTATAAAATATTTGCCTTTCAGCAAATATATGTGTTTACGTCTGACTCCATTTAAGTTTTTTATTCCAACGACATCACACCTGCTCACGAACACTAGGTGTACTGATGTGACACTATAGCCAGTAGAAAAACGACCAGCCTTATGCTAATGCAGCACCGTCGCCTCTTGGTTATCTCCCTCGGTTTAGACGAGCCAATAGTATATCTCAAACACTGTGGCAGCACTATGGCAAGGCGGTGGCCATGCTCACCTCGTGGAGACGAGGGGCCACCTTTAATGAGCTGTCTGTCAACCGTCCGTCAGAGGAGCTTGGGCGGCTGGCCCCTAGGCCTCGGCCTGCTGCCCCCCTGCGCATGCATCAGTTCTCCGACAGCACACATTGCTAACACCACGGCCCTCACTGCGTGACAGCTGAATCCATCTCTCGCCAGCCCTACTTTCAGCCTAAACAAATTAAGGACACACTCAAATTAACGCCGGCACACCAATACTAATGACCTCGCCGAGGATCTCGGAGAAGGCGAGAGTTACAAAGACGTACACAAATAGAGCTGCCACATACATCAGGAACGCAGTGGGGGATTTAGCGGAGTGGTGTGTGTTCGTGTTTACCCTTATGAAAGAAAAAAAAACGATTGTGCAATTATAGGACTGGAATGGAGTCCTAACCCCCCTAAACAATTTGGACGCTCTTTACATTTGTACACTGCATGATTGCATCACATAATTGGCTAAGTAACAAAAAATGATAGCCTTTCTAAGCTAACATTACAATCAGTTGGTCATGTGTGAGAATAGCCAAAGGCAACGCAGCCATTATACTGTTCATCCTATGGAGCTTCGGCGAAGGGAGATAAGTCAAAGTGTGCGTGCTGCAGATGTGAGCTATCATACTGTGTGTGCAACACACAAATCACTGGGCGCTCTTGTTACCAAACAAATGTCTGTGTCAACTAGAGAGGGGGGAGCCATTTCAATGACCTGATGTTAAAGTTAGGTTTTGTGCTTGTCAGATGAGGAGATAGGGGAAAAAGCTCCAACTTACTTCCCAACTGCCACCTCAGATCTGCTAATCTGTGCCAAAGTGAGATCAATGTATGTGTACTTCCTGCCTCTGAGTATTGTCCTGCATGTGTTACAGCAAGAAGCTTCAAAATACTTAGCAGGCCCAACCATGAAAAACCAAAGTCTTCTCTTCGGCTTGATCCTGATTTTTTTTTCTTCCTGTGCTTTCACATATGTTGTACTGTGGCTTTCTGTGGCAAAAGGAATACAAACATGCTTTTTTTTTATTATTGGATGCAACCAATTTAATTTTAAGGATACATTCACACCCATACAAATGCTGACTAAGCCAGGAACCTGAATTCAAAGTTGTATTCTAAAGGAAAACTTGACTTTGGTAAAGCATCTGACACTGGCATACAGAGAGAAAGAGAGAGCAACACAAGTCTCCATTTTGTATTAAAATATGTACGTAAGATTGGCATATTGCTAACTCTGTTATGAGTCGATTGACTCAGCATACACAGCAATGATGTTGGAGAAAAGTCTAAAATGGCATTTTGCCTGTAAACGGTGAAGCGTTCTGTTGCAACATTTGGAATGGGTCGTAGCTATCTGATGAGAATACACATTGATTCATGCTGCAAATAAAACACACATCATTCAGTCCCAATGGACGAGAGGAGTGCCTGAGGAAGAAGTTGGTGCAGTAAACACAATGTTCAAGGCTTGCATGCATGCCAACATGCATAGTATTACTACTGTGTACAGTTAATAAATAAATAATAATAAATACAGTTACACATAACAGCCATTCACTACCACTACCGAAATCTTTAAATCATTTTAAAGCATTTTATCAGGCCACATTTTCTTTTTTTTTTGTTTTGAGATGTACCTCAAACTAAACTGTATAAAGAAGAGTTTATGTCAAAAAGTTCCACCAAACAACTTTTATTACAGCACGCCTTTAATTGATTGGCAGCCAGGGAGGGACCTGCCTTATCTTAAAAGCAATGCTAAATCCTCACAACCACAGATAAGCAGCTATGTGCATTTGGATCCAGAAAGATGGATAGGAAAATTAAGAGAAAGGGAAGATGAAAGCATTGAATGCTTTCTCCACTCACCGAAATAAGATGTACCCACACCGTAAATCATTGGTTCTGTGTGGATTCATCAGCAGAGAGAAAGAGTAGAGAAAAACTGAAGACAAAGTGAGAATCATCAGTGCTTACTGTATTGGCAGTTCCTCCCCATGTACTCTCCAGGGCATTCGCAGGAGTAGTTGGCAACCCGATCCGTACAAATGCCCCCATTCTTGCATGGGTCCCTTTCGCATTCGTTAACATCTGTGAGAAGCAAGGAAACAGAGGAAAGGCACATTCATTTCTTTGAAGCCAGACATGTTGGCAATTAACAGGAACACATCCTCATTAGCATGCATTGGTGGGGAATATTTATTGAATTTACTATGTTGCTACTTGATTTGGCCTCCCCGAAGATGGCTTCAAAGCATCAGAAAGGCTTGCTTCCTGAAACTAATAAATCAAATGGTTCCCCGGGATTGACTGTTAGTGGCGCAACAGCAACTCAAAGTTTTGGAATTGTCAATAACAACACCACAGCAGCACTTTCTACGCAGTTTTGGAACAAAAATAAGCACTTACAACAACAGTGCTGAAATGACATGAAAGACCTGACTCTGAGAACCGATGTTTACAAAACTTAATAATTGCAGACAGTCACATTCGTTTGCTGAGCATGTCTTGGCACTATGCATGTGTTGAAAGAAATGCTGATGTGAGTTCTTCTACTGTTCATATTTTCTAGGCCAGGGGGTGCTCTGGCTAGTATGAGTTTGCTGATACAGGATCCTATTGGGATCCTGTCAGACTAGAGCATGGAAGTAAAAAAAGTATGATTCAATTTAAAATGGTCCTACATTTACCAAAAAGCTTGAGCAGACTTTGAAACATATCCATGAGCGTCACACTTCTCCCTTCAGCGAAGTGAGATTTAAGGCCCCTCATCCAACTCTAAAGCAGGCTCTATGTCCTCAGTGATACACATACAGAGTTCTGAGTTTCAACTTAGGGAATAAGAAAGGCACTTGAGACTTTCCACGAGCTTAGGTACTGAAACATGATTATGAATAAGCTTTTTGCCAGCGCTTTATTGCAGCGATGCTATCTGCCATATCTAAGTATAACATTCCCTTGAATAAAATTACAATGCTTAAAACATCATGAGACACTGCTGTTTGAGAGAGATAAATGGGCCTTAGCCAACAATACATTACTTTAATTCACTTGGCAAGTATCAGCTAATAAACATTTCAATTATCACACCAAACTTAACGTAAAAAAAAAAAAGATTAAAGAACCGTAAAATAAAATCTACAAACTCGCTGCTACAAACATACCGGGAGTGCAAGGTGTTAGGTGAGCCATGCATCGTCCACACTTGGTGGCCATCGGGTAACAAAAGAGGAGGCCCACTTAGAGGGAATTCTCCCCCCGAATGCTCCCTCACCTTGGCCCCACACACTAAACACAGCCCCATCATTCATCTGATGCAAACGGTGACGCAAAGTAGATCCATGCTTATCTCTCAGCAACCCTAGTCATGCATTAAGAACTTGTGAATATTAGGTCTATAGATAAAAAGGGCAGTTTATTCGTGAAAAAACTCACTTCTCTCTAACCCCTTCTGGGAACAGAGAACAGAACATGTGCTTGATGGAATAGCACCAAGACCACGTGTCTAGTCTCATTTTGACAGGATGCACTTCACAGACGACACCCTTATCACAATAAAAGTGAGTGGTCCATAATTTAGTTCAGCTATCAATTTTGATTGAGTGGACCGGGAATATTACTAAACCCACTGATGAAAGTTGCCATCAACCGCAAGTGCAACCAAAAATGGAAATCTGGCGCTGAACTTGGAATCCATGCGGTAGATCGTATCAATGCGCTGAGTTTCCTGTTTACCACCAAGAGACCTTGGATTGGATTGTGATCTGTGGAGTGAGTACAGGGCAATCAGTGGCAATTATCCATCCATGCAAAGGGCACCATGATTGAAGTGAGAGCACTCCGTTCGAGAACCTGTACCCCACTGACAAACATTAGCACAGAACTGAGCAAACAAGCACTCGTCGGAAAGGACGCTATCTTGATAGCAGGAGGCTTTCGTAATCAAGGGGGATTATGTTTCAATTAATTCCAGCTAGAGGGACCTAACGATCTCATTAAGAACTATTAACCTGACAAATGCTGACTGGGATCTGCAGTATTGACGACAACAATTGCCAATCATAATTTAGCTGTTCAGCATTGAGAATCTGAAGCCCCCACCACCACCTTGTACAAAACCCTGTGACAATTAACTGGGCAATTATTATTTTTAAAAGATGGTATACCAATGCCTCCCTCCCACACAACCACATACAAAAAAGGCACACTAATAACTGCATCAAACATATGTCATTGTTTCATTGTGGAGTGTAGGACAAATGGCAGAGGAGGGCTGGTGTGTTTGGAAGGGTTTTAACTGGAAACCCCCTTGCAGTACATCGCCACCTGCCTGGCTCCAGATGTGTGATCAGATGTGCGAATACATAACTATGGCAACAGACGATGAATCAAACTCTATCACAGTGGGTCTGCACATTCACCTCAGTCCCATTGCTAGACCATTCTGCACCCTAGTCACTGAAGCAGCATTTACTGTTTACTATCCGATAGTGTTTCCTCTCAGTGTTCAAGGCCCCCAATCCAAATTGAACAGCCCGAAGCCTGACCACGCCACATGGGAACGGCACAGCCAGCTACCATCACTTCCATTTGCTTCCCTCTGTGAGAGGCCATCCGGTGCCAGAAACCCGTCGGAGGGAAAGAGAGACCCAAAGTGGTGTGTTGCTGGTAAATCAGGTGAGAGGAAGCCAAATGCATCGGGGAATGCACTGTAGTTAATCCTCCGAGCGGCAGAGGGGGAGACATCGACCGGGGACGGTTGTTGTGGATCATGTGGTGGGAGGAGGCAGTGGAGGGACAGAGATGTGCTTAGCCAAGCTGGTGAGGTACAGTGAATCCGAAACAATCCATTTACGCCGCCAGCCCATCCACAGGCACGTATCCAAGGGGCTTTGGTGGCGATACACATCCTGATTCTTTGCATCTAATTTGCCTCATTCACATATAAGCATGTTACACTCAGCATGCAGCCACTGGGAAGTGGGTCTCCGTGAAATTCTATCGTTCCCCGTCCTCAAGTCTTTTGCTTCTTTGGTGCTGAACTTGATTCAAGGATGTCTCAAAACGGAAACGGATTTGTGTCAGCACATTCTTGACATTTATCACCTTTGTCTTCATGTTTGAGATGAAGATCCAAAGAATTTTCAATCTGTGGAAGGTACAGTATTTCTTGAACATTTCCACAAACATGTTGTTTCTCTTCTAAATATAATAATACAAAAAAAGTGTGTTTTCCCCCTCATTTTTCATCATTGAGATACTAAATTCGACTCTGTGAGTAGGACACACACCAACCCTCTCGTGACTCGATTTGGTTTTCAGAATGCATCGGGTGGTCTCCACAAACAACAAGTGTGGAAGGGTAAGGAGAGACACAGAGAGAGACTAGGAATGTAGTGCATCACACCTGTTTTCATCTCACACACTGTCTCCTTCCCTTAAAACCTGTCAAAACAGGTTGGCTGACTTTGCCGAAAAGTTTTGAGAGATTTGTCTTAAGTTGCTGTCACATTTGGCAGCATTTACCTGTGGCTTGAGTATTAAGCTGTTCAACGCAGTATGTACATCCACATACATTTTAATGATACACTCCTTTGGTTTCGGTTGTTGAGTTTAACAACAAATATGGACGCTTTAACATGATTCCTCCACCATCGTATATGATTTATTTCATTTACAGCAGCAGGATTGTGATCATTAAGTCACATTTGTATTCAAATAGCACTCAGCCCTTTGAGTAAACAACCCATCATTTTCCTTTCCAGACCATTACAACACTCACGCCTATAGTTAGACCTTGGCCCCGCTCTGATTGGTGACTTGCTGCCTGCCTACACTCTCCTACGCCTGTTGACAAAGTGTGTCTTAGTCGGCCGATAATGAGAGTGATAAACAGCGCTCTGGGGCAGGAAGGAATACTTGTGGTGAGAGCTAGTTTGACTGCAGCATGTCCAGAAAGTCGGAGGAAGCCTGCAATGTGAAGGGAGGGAGGGTAAGGGTCAGCTTTGCTCTGTCTCCTGGCCAGCACTGACCCCTACTGAGCCCACACATTGTTAGTATTTGCTCCGAGACAAGGAGTGCTTTGTTTTTCTCCAGCTCAACGACAATGCATTGACTGTGAAAAATACCAAAACAAAACAAAATTACCAGCGGACAAAAAGAGCCTCCTTTTATAATTATCTCTTCCTCAAGCAGGTGGTATTAAGCTTCTTCTAGAAACAAAAGAAAGTGGTGTGCTGCTTAATCATATTCAAATTCATTCTCAAAACACCCAGATAGAGAGCACGGCAGGTGACCCTCATCAAAATAAATGGCTGCTAATAGGATGTAATCCTGTCATATTTGTCAACGCCCCACACTTAATTAGCAGAATGAGCAGCAATGTCTACACAGTTCTAACTGCCATTTTACCCCAGGGCTCCATCCCTTTGACATTACATGGTGGGTGGAACTCTAGATCAACATCTCTCTTTCAGGAAGGAGGACTGAGCAGGCACACAAGCCTATCTCCCCAGTTTTCCGGCTTTGTGAGAGGGATGTGATCTGTGTGACATGGTAATATTTGCTGTTGTGTGCAACTTTGACCTGCCAGTGAGTGATGGAGGGGGGGGGGGGGGGTGTGGGTGGGAGGAGAGGGGGTCATCAACCTGTTGTTTACCCCTGCCACACTTTTGACCTTGGCTGTGCACCTGCCTTGCCTACTTCCTGTGGCCAAACCATCCTATTCTGACGAGGTCCCGCTATTCTCGAGGAGCGCCTGTGAATTCTCCATTTAATGTCAAATCATCATCTCTCCTACGCAAGGATCTGGCAGGAGAGACAAAAACACATAAACCAGGCTTGGTACAGTTTGCTGGCATTCGGAGGATATTTCTGATCTTTTGTGATAAGCTTGTTTGACAGGAGGCTTCGGTGGAAAACAGATGACGACCATACAAGGGACTCCGGGCATGGGGATATAAATTACATGGTATGGTATTTAGCTTTTCCGCTGCCTCTGGCGCTGGTCCTCTCATCTTGTCAGTGATAGAACCTCTTCTATTATTTGTTTCTTTGACTTATCCTTGGCAATTTTGATGAAACACAGAGCGCTCAGCGGTGCAAAACATAAAAGAATCTCCAGCTCACATCTCTACGGGAGATACAGGAAACCTCGGAAGTCAGAGTTGAAACGGAGGACAATCACCAAAAGACTCCCAAGCTGAAAGCCACACTTCTACATTCCCATATAAAATGTTCTCAAATGTTTTATCCAGTAATGCAAATCAAAA
>JAVQJS010009513.1:0-17876 GCA_036024795.1 Galaxias rostratus | reverse complement strand
TTTGATGTATTTCACTTAGCTGTAGGCCAAAGGGAAAGGGGTGTCCCCCTATACCATGATTTGTCACATGAAGTAGAACATGTCCTATTATACCATAAAAACCAGTATGTGTGTGTGTGTGTGTGTGTGTGTGTGTGTGCGTGTGTGTGTGTGTGTGTGTGAATAATGTGGAGGATCCATTGTTCAATATTCCAACAATAGACAATCTAACAAAAAGTTGTCTTCTCTCATCCAAACCAACAAGTCTAGTCTTTAGAATGCTGGGATCACATGCATAGGAAGGGCTGGACTGTGTAGTCTTGATGCTCAGATTTGAACAAATTTAAACTGAACTCCAAATCAGTAAAGCCTTGTATCTGTCCTCACTCACTATGCCATTATGTCAGGTGAGGGCTATTTATTATACTAAAACATGTCCTTTGTGTGTTGTGCCTACCACCTACAGCATAATACAGGTTTTTGGGAAAGGAGATATGTAATTTCCAGCCATTCAATTTTTTTAACAAATCAGCACTTGTGAAACACTACCTCTGGTCTATGTACACTGAAAAAAGGCACCACTGAACAGTCATGAATCATGAGTCATTGACCTTGAATGTTGATTTGCTGTCAATCAAAATATTGATTTAACCAAAGACATAAATGCACATTTAACAACATAAAGAGCATTAACTCTAAAGATAACATTACTTTTAGTTTCTTACAACTTTAGTTTACTTTAATGGTTTAGTTTTTCTCTAGTGCATTGATGAGTTGACTGAAACGATACATCTTGATTTGATGTAAATCCATATTGATGAAGCCAAAGAAAAAAACTTGCATTCATACAAAGCCAATAAACCATACACCATATCATTTTTTCTTTGTAGCAACATTGTTTTTTTTTTTTACAGTATATTTATGAATTGGTCGAGACCTTGTGTCTGGCAAAATATATATTTTTTCACCTTGTTACAGGCAATTCAATTAGCCATACCGTCATTATTTATCCATTGATCAATTGATTTATTTCAATAGACCAACAGTCATAAGCCAAACGGTATTTTGGCCAAAATATAAGAAAGCACTTTGCAACTTAAACTTGAGCAAAACAATCACACATCAAAATCTAAATTCGCTTTACATAAAAGTAGGATTAGCTTCAGATACAACAAAAACATTGGTTTGTACTGTATCATTCACATTTGCAGTGGTGATTTTAGTGCCACACTTTCTACACCATAGACAATTTTTAGTGGAAAATCAAGAATTGTGGACAGTTTCAATCAATTTGTTTCTTGTCTTATTTAAATTGAGCAATGACCACTCCGTTAAGAAGGAAAGTATTTGAATACAAGCAAGAAAACCAAAACAAAAATGTTGTGATAGAGCATTTTAATCTATGCCAGACAATAAACAATTACACAGAGTGAAAAACTTGGCAATGATCAAGTACAATTGTATGGATCAGTGCAGAAGTTCTGGGGACCTGGAGGCCTTGAGGAAGTCCAGATTTGACCCACGGAAAGCCATCAGAGGTGCCAAAAGAGCCTACAGGGACAAGTTTGAGTCTGATTACCACAGTTCCCACCAAGACGTACCAAGACGCATGTGCTGTGGACTGCGTTCCATCACAGACTACAAAGGGAGAAATAGCAGTAATGCCCTGCCCAATGCCTCTCTTCTGGACGAGCTCAACACCTTATCCGCATGGTTTGATGCGAGCAACGCCATCCCTACTGTTAACCTATATAAGGATGATCTATGGGTGATGTGAGGAGAGCGTTTAAAATAATAAACCCGCTGAAGTCACCAGGGACAGATGGCAAGAAGGCCCCACATCTGCTCCTTTCTTCATGACACCTTGGACCCCCTACAATTTGCATACGGCCCCAACAGATCTACAGTCGACGCCCTCGCACTGACAATGCACACCGCCTTCTCCCACCTGGACACCTGCGTGAGGATGCTGTTTATAGAAGACAACAGCTTAGCATTCAACACAATTTTGCCTGCTCAGCTTGTTCCCAAGCTCAGGAACCTGGGTCTTAACACCTCCCTCTGTAACTGAATTATGGACTTCGCGACGGGCAGACCCCATGTGGTGAGAATGGGTAACTTCACCTCTTCTGCACTGACCCTGAGCACTGGAGCCCCCCAGGGCAGTGTACTCAGTCCCCTCCTGTAAGCCCTGTTTGCGCACAACTGTGTTGCCACATGCAGCTCTAATGCCATCTTTAAGTTTTCAGACTCCAACAAGACTTGAGACTGCCTACAGAGATGAGGTCAGCATCTTGGCAATATGGTCCTCTCTCAACGTCTCTCTCAACGTCTGCGAGACTAAGGAGATGATCGTGGAATTCATAAAGCAACAGAGGTGGGGTCATACCTTCATTCACGTAGACGGAGCTGAAGTGGAGAGAGTCTCATGCTTCAAGTTCCTCGGTGTGGTCAGAAATGATAACCTCACCTGGTCCAGGCAATCAAACGCAGCAGTGACAACTGGCCAAAAGCGCGCATACTGAGGAAACTGAAGAAGTTTGGCATGTCTGCCAAAACTCTCATACATTTCTATGAGTCCACCATCTCCCTGGCTGCATTACTGCCTGGTACGGCAGCTGCTCCGCTGCTGACCGCAAAGCCCTCCAGAGGGTGGTGAAGACAGCGGGGCGCGTCATTGGCTGCCACCCCTCCTCTGTCCAAGGCATCTATCACACACAATGCCTTAGGAAAGCACAGAAAACCATGACTTCAGCCACCCAGGTATTAATTTACAAAACCTGATGCCCTTAAGATGAGTTCAAAATGCCCTGTATTTGTGTAAATCCTTCTATTACCTACTAAAAGCAAAAAAAAATGCTGTTAGTCCATTGCAAAGCAGCATCACATGCTATGCATCATCTGATCTGATCATCTGAAGTCACATTGCATAATGCACTTTTCACTTGATGAATAATTAAACAGAAATTCTTAAAATGACATTTACAAACACACAAGTAGGTAGGCCTATACATCACAATAACAAAAGCAACAGTTTGCATAAAGAATCAATATAAACAACCTGTTTCAGCTGGCGTTGACTAACGTGTCCAAAAGTTTGCAAAGCAGACCTCTGTTTATCCTGCCACCAGGGGTGCCACCAGACATTTGGGGTCCCATCAAAATATATCACATTGGGCCCTACTTCCCTAGGCCATGCCAACCACGCAACTGCTGTAGCCACACCCCCAGAACCCAAAGTCTATTCAAAGCTTTAAATAACTACTTTCGCAGGTCACAACTCTTGTAGTAAAGCCCTCTAGACTAACATTTTAAGTTCTTCATTCAGTGGTCAGAACTACAAAAACTGGTGACAGAATTTTTTTATTTGTTTTACAAGTTCATGGGAGATGTTAAAATGCAACAATTAATATTATATCACATAAAAAATAAATTTTCCCAGGGGGTATTTTTTATTTGGAGAAGAAATAATCAAACTTAATCAGCAACCAATGGCTTGATCATTACAAAAACCCTAAAGAAAAAAAAGAAAATCAAATGGCAGCACAGCAAACAATATTTTCTTTAATGGCAATGGAAAGATTTGTGGTGGCAGTCTATTGCCCTGAAGTACAAAACGAGCTTTAGAATATTATTGACTGTGAGCTGGGAAAAATAAAACACGGTGCAGACACTAAAGCATTCTGCGTCCTTTGGAATTAAATGTTGATAGAGAATTGAAATCCCGTCTAAGAAATGTGCTACAGGCTTCCTTCTACAGTCTAAAGGTTGCTTTAATGGCGACATTCTCATAGAACAATTCTTTTCACATTAACGTACAACCCTAAAATAAATATAACTTGAAAATTAATTAACAAGAATCCATCCATCCATTATCTGCCGCTTATCCGGGGCAGGGTCATGGTGGCATCAGGCTTAGCAGGGTATTCCAGCCGTGCCTATCCCCAGCCAAACTTTCTAGATCCTCCTGGAGGATCCTGAGGTGTTCCCAGGCCAGACGGGATACATAATCTTGTTCTCACATCTTCCGCAAAAAGCAGAGAAGCAATTCTGAAGTTCCCAAACTGGACACACTCCTCCCACCGGCTACGCCTTGATATGTTGTTCATGAAAATCACAAACAGAATTGGTGACAAGGGGCAACTTTGGAAGAGCCCAACACCCACTAAAAACGTATTTAACTTTGTGCCGAGTATACGGACAAAACTCTCACTATAGTTATACGGGAACAGAATGGTTTGTATCAACGGGCCCCGGCACCAAAAACCTCCGCAGTATCCCCCATAGGACTCCCGGGGGAAACTATTGTTGGCCTTCTCAAAGTCCACAAAATACGTGTAGACTGGATGGGCAAATTTTCATGCCCCCCCCCCCCCCAAACAACCCCGCCAGAGTAAAGAGTTGGTCCACTGTTCCACGACCTGGATGGACTCCACGTTGCTCCTCCGGCAACCAAGGTTTGACAATCGGTCAGAGTCTTCTTTCCAATACCCTGGCATAAGCTTTCCCAGGTAGGCTGAGAAGTGTGACCAATTGTCACCAATATGGGTGTCCAAGTCCCCCAGCAAAATAATAGAATCAATAGAGCACCCAGCGACTCCAAGAAGGCCGGATGCTCCAAACTGCCATTTGGTGCATAAACACAATAGTCAGAACCCTAGCAACTCGCAGTCGCAAAGAGGGAACCCGCTCGTTCAACGGGGATAACTCAAACAGCAGCACCTAGCAGGGGACTCATAAGACTCCCCACACCTACCCGGCGCCACTCACCCTGGGCAGGGGACTCTGGAAAAGAAGTGTGCATCCCCTCTCAAAGACTTGGGTTCCAGAACCCGAGCTATGCGTTGAGGCAAGGCCAACTATATCTAGTTGGCACTGCTCCTACATTCCACGTCCATAGGATCAGTCTACAATGCCAGAAGTCAGCACAAATAGGTTCCTGTCTATGCCTTCCACCTGATTGGCATTGCACCCGAACCCAGTCTGTCTCTGCAGGTAGTGGGCCCACAGGGTGGCGGTTCTATGAAGTTTCTTCAGGCTATGCCTGACTGGGTCCCTTGGGTTAAGGCCCGGCCTCCAGACGCTCGCCTACGAGCATCTCCCCCAGGTCTGGCTCCAGGGGATAGCTCCAGGGGATAGTTTCCCTCCTCTGGGCCAGGTACCACAGTGCCGTTGGTTCACTTCATTGGGGTCTTTTCAAATTGAACTTTGTCTGTACCCTCCTCTGGAACCAATGTGCCATGGGAGACTCTGCTAGGGTCTACTGCCTCCGACAACACAGGTCCCACAGTCATAGGGACAATGAAACCCCTCCACCACGTTAAGGTGCAAATTCTTGGAGAGGTATTAACATTAACCAGAATGTTGACCCAAATTACCTGGAGTTCCATATCACCAATACCCATATTTCAGTCTGCATCAAAGCCATCGTGACAAAGGTATTAAAGTAGCATTGGCAGTTGTTTCTATAGACTGAGTCACTCAATGATTCAAACTGTCCATCCAATGCCGACCAAAGTTCCTTACACATCTCTACTGGAATTTTAGGTCTTTGTCTTACCCAGAGAGGGGGATGGAATAGGTAATTGGATCCCCTACAACTCAGAGAATGTACCTTGTCACTGGGAACAGCAAAGGTCAGTTTGTGAATTCGGTTACGTCACTGCTCCGATAAGGAAAATAAATTGGCCAAGGAACACACACACACACACACACACACACACACACACACACACACACACACACACACACACACACACACATATCAACCGGAAAGTATTCATACCCCTTCTTTTTTTTCCCAAATTTTATCGTCAAATTCCAAAATGGATTAAATAAAAACAAATTCTCAACATTCTGCATACAATACATCAGAATTACCAAGTTAATAAAGTTTTGAAAAATAAATATTACATTACAAGTATTCACACCCTTTGCTGAGACACTCAAAAAAGTGCCCGTTTCCAATGATCATCCTTGAGATGTTTCTACAACTTGATTTGAGTCCACCTGCAGTAAATCAAATTGATTGGACATGACTTGGAAACGCACCTACCTGCTTATATAGGGTCCCTAGTTGACAGTACATGTCAGAGCACAAAATAAGATATGCAGTCCAAGGAATAGTTTGTATGCCTTTGAGACAGGATTCTGTCGAGGGACAGATCTAGAAAAGGGTACAAAAAAAGTGTACAGAGAGATCCTTGATGAAAACCTGCTCCGCAGCACTCTTGACCTCAGACTGGGGTGAAGGTTCACCTTTCAACCGAACTACGACTCTTAAGCAAACAGCCAAGATGACAAAGAAGTGCCTTCGGGACAAGTGTAAACGTCCTTGAGTGGGTAGGCCAGAGCCCACTTTCAACCCAATTGAACATCTTTGGAGAGATCTGAAAATAGCTGTGCATTAACACTCCCCATCCAACCTGATGGAGCTTAAAATGATGTTCAAAGAAGAATGGAACAAACTGCCCCAAAATAGGTGTGCCAAGCTTGTAGCATCAAACTCAAGAAGACTTGAGTCTGTGGTTGCTGTCAAAGGTGCTTCAACAAAGTATTGAGTAAAGGGTGTGAATACTTATATGCATGTGACATTTAATACATTTGCCTAAACAACAAACTTTTTCACCTTGACATTGTGGTCCTGTGTAGATTGTTGAAATTGTATTTATTTCACCCGTATTGGAATTAGGCTGTAACATAATAAAATGTGGATAACGTAAAAATGGTATGAGTACTTTCCAGATGCACTGTATTTATATTTTTTAAAATTATATTATTTTTCCTACAGAGCATTCCATTGGAAAGGTCCCAAGCTTATACCTCAATGTTGTTGTTCATGAGGCCACAAGCGTGCAAAGTCAGGGTTCTTGGTGTTGATGTAGGCTAGCTCAATAGCTACCAAGTTGTGTACCTGTAAAACAAGTGCTGCTCAAGCTAATTTCTATAGCGAGCTTGGTATAAGCACCTTTGCTCTTTAGTTTGTTTCTTTAAATCTGGCACCGTTCAGATAGCCGTGGTATTCTTGTTTTTGTTTTGGTACCTGTTCATAAATATTATTCCTCTTTATATCCTTGGGTTGTCTCCGTGTGTCACTTTCACCCCATCAAATCATTCTCTAAGCCATGCTTGACCCTTCTTGTCCTTAGACAGACCTTACAACTGACGGAACGTAACAAATGTTCTGACATCCCTCTAAAAAGACAAAAGAGATGACAGGTGGACTCACAATTTAGCTGTCTCAATGTACTTGGCTATGCCCTCTATGGTGTGGCAGTACCAGTCAGCAAACTTGGCTGCAGAAGGGTGGGGCTTTTGTCGTCTACCGGTTCTTAAAAGCTGCTGAGCAGAGACTGGTACTGGGCCCCCAACACATTAATTCTTGTCTTCAGCTCAGGGAGGCAGTCTCTAATATAGTGCATCAATAAACTGGCAGAACTTTATCAGTCAAAATGGGCTAGTTTACACAATGAAGGCAAAACATTGAGCAACCACTGTATTGGAAACAGATATCCGTGTGAACAGAAGGGTGATACAGCAACAACAAAAAAATTCAGAGAGGCTGTACATTATTTTATCATAAAGGGTACCCTAAAATGTCCAGAAAAAGCCATTTCCAGCTGTGTACGATACTTAAAAATAAGTTTCAGATGGGATGATATAATGCTCACACGGCGCAATTTGTTACGCTCTGTGGCACCACTAGAAAGCTGGACCCAAATGCCGAACTCCTTAGACGGGGTATAAATATGTCAAAGACCGTTTTAATAGGAAGCGAGGTTTGGTACATAGAATGGCAGTCAGAAAACAAGGCGAAGAATCTGACATGGAGCAGGCGAAAACAGAGTTGAGGGCACAGGTAAGGGTCAAAACCAAAAGGTACTTGAACACTGGAAAATTGTGGAAACGATTGACACATGGTACAAAGACGAACTGGCACAGGACAAGGGAATACGAGGACTATTTAAACAAGAGATAAGTGGACACAGGTGACACCAATAAGGGGCGGGGCAGGCAATTATCCCGACAAGGAATCACACAAGGGGAGAAGTCAGGTTCTGAAACGAGAGGGAAGGTAAGTACACACTCAACCTCACACACACTGAACATAAACATGACCATTTAACAAAGCCGTTGAGGTATGACAAAATATGGCTACGTCATTTAATTGGTCACACTTACAACAACAGTGGTGCCCACTCCATCTTTGCTAAACCTAGTTACGGACAAATTAATTTGAGACGCTGTTGGGGGCATTGCAAAATGTGTGACGAGGAAGTCACAAAAACATACTGGTCCCTACTCTCTTTATTAACAAATATCAATGTCAAAAAAGCAAAACACTAATGTATTCTGCAAAAATAATAATTGTCAGACGATTATGGTTGGACAGAGTATAATGAGCTGGATAAACGTAAATAAGCAAGCAGCAAAGGGGAGGAAACATTTGTAAATGCATCTTTTTTTAAAGAAATAGCATTTATGTTTGTGGAGATGCATTAGCATTTAAATTAGCATTTGTGTTTGCGGGAAAATAGTTAATCTAACTAATGGTCCTTAGTGAACAGTGATGTCTTGCAGGCTTATGCCCTCGTGTGTCTATTTCTTCAGGGTTCAGGAATTAGAGAGCAGCTACTGTATCCTGTAACATGGGTTGAATTTACCTCAAATTTACATTATTACGCCATGTAATGAATGCCAATTTGCATAACCAAATCATGTCTTATGCCAGTTATGTAAAAAAAATCTCCCTCATTTAAAAAAATCTTTCCACTCAAAAGCGCAAAACGTTTTGTCAAGAGAGGCCTTAGGTCTGGGGTTCCCAAGGCAACCATTAAAAGCTGACAGTTGGACCCCATCCCCCACCCACCCACTGTTTTATTGCGCAACCTTGGACCATTATGGCATATTGACAGTTACAGTCAACTGTGACTTAGTTTGGGCTGTGCTACTTGGACACGCTGAAAACGTAGCTACCTAACTATCTGTTCGCTTACAACCTGAAGCCAAATTATTGTCAACCAATCGCTAGGCATATCCCATTTTTTGTGAGTGGTGATAGGATCTATGGATGTTGTGGTTCACTGTGAAATGGCCAAACTAGATTTGAAGGCCAATTCATTTTTTGGGGAAGAAATTAAAACAATGTGCTTAAAATCCCATATTTTAAGATTATTATGTTATTTAATGCTGTAAATTAAATTTGAAGGAAAATATTAAGTGGAGAGGTTGCATGCAATTCGCATCCACTTCCCGACTCACATTCACATCTGCGGAAAATTTAGAGTCATTAATTAACTTGCACATTTTTGGACTGTGGGAGGAAACCCACGCCACCACCGAGAGTGTGTGCAAACTCCACACTTGGGTCAGGTGGGGATAGAGCCCAGGACCCTCTAGCTGTCAGGCAACAGCACTAACCACTGAGCCAAAGCTGGGGAACAATAGTCTGCGTAGGGTGGGGCAAGAATGGGAGACAAGGAGTAGAAGGGGGGAGAAGCAAAAGGAGAGAAATTGTTAGACAGAAAAGGAGTATGTGAGGCACTCTAAATACGTTATCGCAATCGTAATATATTGACTTTACTGAAACAAATCAAACGAATTAGGCCTATAATAATAATAATAATACATTATATTACGCATTATTGTATTTATAAAGCGCTTTTCAAACCACTCAAAGACGCTGAAATGTGCTCGTATCGATGAGATGTATGTATTGACGAGGGTTGATACCAAACAAGTTCACACTAGCAGGCTAGACAGCTAAGAATTTATCCGAAGACAGAGTGCTGTCAACTCAGGCCAACATAGATACACACACACACACGCACACAAACACACCTTGAAAACTGATCCAGCTGATTAACATACCAAGTGCCTTATAATATTCTATGTTACTACCACTGATAGTACGTAACGATCAACGGATACGAGTTTGCCGGTGTAAGGTTGATTACTACCCTCCAATGATATATTATCACAGACTGTTATAACGTAATAGAATAATTTTAGAAAGTGGTATATCCATCCATCCATCCATTATCAGAACCGCTTATCCTATGCAGGGTAACGGGGGGGCTGAAGCCTGTCCCAACCGACTTCGGGCAAGAGGCGGGGTACACCCTGGACAGATCCCCAGTCCATCGCAGGGCAGAAAGTGGTATGTGTTATTTGTCCCAATATGCCATTCCAAAAGGTCATTGTCCCATAGTTAGGTTTTAGATATAGCAAACTGGCTACAAACAAACGCTGCTAAGCACTCGCATTCCCGTCAAAAGACGACACTGAAATACGTGTATTATGATTGTAATGTAATACCTTTAGCCTTTACTGAAACATAGTGAATGAATGTGAAGTTCTTGCATGGCCAACAGAAAATCTGTGTAGCCAGAAATGTATCTAATACATTAGTCTTGTTCATAATTTTTTATGGGTTTTGTTGAATAGATTGCCTATAGTTGGATGGATCCCCATTACATTGTTACCACTGTATATGGCTAAATGAATAAACACAATAAAATGAATTAGGGTTATCTAATAATATTGTATGTAAATAATGATGTATGCAGGTATGGTGTCGCAATGACTATTACGTTATTACAATGTGTACCATAGATGTATTACAGACTGTTCTACACAGAGACAGGCACCAGCACTACCAAGGAGGGCATTGTACTCGTCGTCCTTGGAGTCCCTCCATTGCCACCTGAACAGGTTCATTCCAGATTAATTTAAATTACTCACTCATTTACAAATGTATCTACTAATTACTAACTTACTTAAATAGATGTTTCTGTGAAAACCTATTCCTTTAGAAATTAATTAACCCTCCTTAGAAAATAACAACACACTCATTAATACTTTTATTTTCAGGGACACGGGCCAACAGCCCAATTTCCAACTGTACCTGTTGGAAGGCGTGCACAGGTGGAACCAGGACCGGGCCTTGGCGTATGTGTTAACACACAAAGTTCGAAGTTCAAAGTATTTTGTTTGTTAAGTGCACAGTATAACACAGGATCATTCTGAGCAAATAAATTCTTATGACATGGCAGGCAGCAACTACGTAGAACAGTCGCAAGTAAAAAATATCCACACAAAAAATTAAAATTATATAAAAATAACTAAGAAGTACATAATATATGTACATATATGAAGGATATGGACGGTGAGAATTAGAGTGATAAATATTTTAAATATATAAAGTGCAGGAGCGCTGATGAATATGTGCATAGGATTGTAATGACGCGCATTGAATATACATAGGGAGAGAGGGAGCATTCATGGGAGAGTCATGTGATCAATGTGATCCCTGAGGTTAATGTTACTGGTTGAGAAGTCTGATGGCCTGGGGGAAAAAACTGTTTGTGACTCTGGTCGTCAGAGTTCACTCCTGGTGCAGACAGTCTGAAACGTTGAACCCTGTCCTCCAGCATCGCCTGCTCAGTGGCCAAACCTAATCAGGTTGATCTCCACCACTGTGTCAGGAGCGCAGTGACCTTCAGGGAGGGTCAAGGATATTCAGAGCAATCTCAGCCTGGCGATTGGCCAGGATGACCCAGCTGCAGGGAGGAACTAAAAAACACCAGAGGAAATCGTGGAAACGTAGAGGGAGGAACCAATTATTTCATCAGTATCAGCTCACATAATGGGAGCTGAGCAGACCCGCAAGGGGGGAAGGGGATGATCTTCTTCCACCAGAATGTGGACCAGTCGTCTGAGAGCCTTGGAGCCTTGGACCATCATGATGATGTTGGGAGCCCTATGTTGGCTAATAATAGCAGCTGGCACGGAGCCAGTGGATACTTCAATGGGAACTGAATGTCAATGCCCAGACAGAATGAGTATTTGACCAACAGCACGGACACAATAGTCATTATGAAAGAGAGCAGTGTACGGTGGCCTTGCTTTCAGATCATTATGACTACTACACACACAAACATTGAAAAGTAGATGGATAAATGCAATGTATAAGTGTAAATAAGACACAATCAGGTTTGACTAAATAAAACAATTGTACAATTTAAGTAAAATCTAATGCTGGCCAAGAAAGTGTGCCTCTTTGGGATTGGTCAGATGGAAAATTTGGGATATGGGGCGTCACACTGGCTAAACTAGGCTCTATCTTTTGTCTCTGTTCTGTTGTCATTACGCTACTGGGCCGTGGTGTTCTATCGATGTTGAGATCTCTCTTCACTAAGAGATGGTGCTGTTAGAGAAGGTGAAGTCTACGGCAGTTACAATGATAATGAAGGATGAGAGCGTGCAGATGCTTCTACATCTTTTTGCTCACAATTAATGTCACACAATACTTTATTATCTCCCGGGTTGCAACAAAGCTAGCAGCAGTAGTGGAATTTGGAGATCCACGCAATCCACTTCTTAAATAGATTTGGCAGAGCGTTTGGACTGGTCAAGTGTTGAGGACTTCGCAGTGCACAGGAAAATATGAAAGCTTTGTTTGATAGTAGAGCCAGAAGTCGTCAATTCAAATTGGGCGATCAGGTTATGGTTATGTTGGCTACATTGATGACCTTTGTAAATGTTTGCATTGTATTTATTAAAGCTTTTGTCACAAAAAAAATAAAGAAAATTCACTGTAATATTGCTTTTAAATTTGAATTTATTCTGAATAGAAAATGTATCAAAAAGACTGGAAGATTTGCCTAACTCCAATATTCATATATTGAATACTGATATGTAAACTAAATATATTCATTTTGAATGAATCAACAACAATCAATATGCCTCTGGCCTCTGTTGGTTTCTGGCAATAATGTGGTCAGCACTTGAAGGGAAATTTGACAATGCAACACGTATGCAATCTTCAAGGGTCAATCTGGCTATGTATTTGGTTTTCAGAGCTGTCATGGATAAAAAGCCTGCTTCACACAGATAGGGGGTACTGAATGGTAGCAACACCTTCATTGTACTCAGCGCTTCATTCAGACCAGAACGTTTCCTAAGGAAACGGACTCTCAGTGTCCCGTCAGATAAGTGTATGAGCTCTTCAAATGGTGTGCAAGGGGTATTGACAGACATGAGGCATTTCCTCATTCTTTTCAGCAAAGGGGTTCTTAATCCATCTGTAAGAAATTGCTTGCTCCTCTGTGAGCTCAGGGAAATAACTATTGAACTTAAGTAACATCACTGACAGGTGCACTTTTATCTTTTGTTTTAGATAAAATGACTGAAGTCCAGATTCTTCTCCTCTATGAATGTGTGCAATTGTTCGAACATGGCCGTGATTCCTGATGAAGCACAAGCTTCCCAGAGTTTAGTTTTCTTTTGAATTGAAGCTTGACTCGTTTGTGCTGGACGATGTGGTTTGTATTTGCACCTTGCATTGCTTTGTTGATCAATGTCTGCCAGTTAGCTGAGTTGAGCAAGCCATTTTTTCATCTCGCAAAAACTGTGCTGGTTCTGGCCTCTTGCCCAAAAGAAACATACACAATTTCTCTCTCAGACTAAACAGACATATCTGTATTAGTCCTCAGGATAACCATCTCACCTCTGTATGCATGAGACGGGAATGTTTATCGGGTCCCACCTCCTCACAGAGCGCAGTGAATAATCTGGAGTTTGTGGTTCTAGCTTTAACAAAGTTCACAATGTCAAGAGCAGCATCTAAAACTTGATGAAGACCATGTTCAATGTCCTTTACAGAAAGTGCTTCTCTGTGCAGGAAACAGTGTGTTGAAATAGGACGGTGCGGGCAACAGTTTTTATTTTCTAAACTACACCGGAGTTACGGACTATTATAGCTGCAGCTCCATCTGTGAAATCTCCTATACAGTTGGCCCAGTTTATTCCATAAGTGCTCATGAAATTAACAGCTTCAAAAACATATACTGTTGTCCTGGTTGTCTTTAGTCCTCCTGTATTCTATTTCCCCAGCAAACAAATGCAAGACGTTGTGACATTTTTGACAGGTCTGTCAATTCATCAAATTGAATGGCAAAGTCATTGTCAAGAAGCCGGGCAACGCACTGTAAAGAAAAATCCTTGATATGCGACGTTTGATGGTTAGCCATAGGTATTCTGGCTATTTGCTTTTCTTTCTCCTCTCCAAATAATTACCACATTATCTTAGAGGCACAAGGCACAGTGACAATTGTGTGCGGCTTCTTTTGCGATGCAATTTTCTGTGCCACAGTATACCATCTTAAGCTATCATATTTTTTTTTAATTCCAGCATTAGCCAAGAATTTGATCTAAATTGCTTTACCATCCTCTGAGTATGAAGTTGGGGCACTTCCCCTGGTATTGGCGGTTGAATCACTAAATGCGGGTTGATTCATTTGTTGGTTTAGACCAGTTAGTGCTAGTACTTGTTTTTGCTGTGAATGATGTATTAAACACTTGTTCATTTTGCTAACAGAGAAGCTAGGCAACAATAAACACAATAGAAGATTATCAGCATAGAGGGATTGATGAAATTATTCAAGGCACGTAGCTAATATACGTTACATTCCCGTTCCTGGATTGGCTAATGGTAGACAAATGTATGTAACCGATAATCATTAAATGTATTGTTTTGTTTGACATATAAAGTGAAGAATGTTACTATAAATACTGTATTTAGAGTACAATTCACAAAAAAAGTTCTTAGTATTTCTTTTCAAATAGTTTATCCTCCATTCTCCAGACCCCCCTCGGTACCCTCTGAGGCCCCATTGTGGCCCCCTGAGAACATCTGGTTTAGTGGGCCCTATGTTGTCAAAAGCTGCATTTCCCAACGTGACTTTTTGATTCATATGCCTGATAGGCGGAAGAAAGTGCAGTGGTATCAAGTTAATCTTCTGAAACCTTACCAGGCAATATGGTCTCTGGTTCGGAGGTGGCCAGTGGGGAGGTTGGAGGTCATGAGCCGGGTCACAGTGGTAGCAGCGTCAGCACGATATTCCATACGTCTCTATCCCCACCAACGCCTCCTGGAGGATCTTGAGGTGTTCCCATGCCAGACGAGAAATGTAATCTCACGAGGATGTTCTGGGTCTACCCCGGGGTCTCCTACCAGTAGGGCGTGCCCAGGAAATCTTCAAAAGGAGGCGCCCAGGAGGCTTATTCTTTCGGTCATTACCCAAAGCTCATGAGCATAGCTGAGGGTTGGAGCATACACCGACTAAATTACAATTGGTAAATTGCGAGTTTCACCTTTCTCCCAACCCGGAGAGAGCACTCCATCGTTTTCCGGCAGAGAACTGTGGCCTCATATTTGGATGTGCTGACTCTAATCTCAACCGCTTCACACTCAGCTTCAAACCGCACCACGCCATGCTGAAGGTCATAGTCTGAAAACGCCAACAGAACCACATCAGCTGCAAAAAGTAAAAAAAATAAAAAAGAAGAAGCAACTCAGAGGTCCCCAAACTGGACACACTCTTCGCCAATTTGCCATGGGTGACCCTATTGCCCTCAACAACACAGCTTCAAGGGTCAGAGGGACACTGAAACCCCTCCACTACGTTACAGTGTATCAAATATCAAATCAAGTCGTTTGAGTCAGTTTCATTGGCAAACAAATGACGGACTAATGAGAGTTGCAGAGAAGATAGAGAGATGAGGAGCAACATTGTATTGCCATAAATATAGATATAAATATATAGCTGAGTTACTAGAATACACAGACTGTGTATGAATATGGTTCTGCTTGATGAAAACAATGTAATACATTTAATGAAGTGAACATTTTCAATTCCAAACAGCTATATATGTTTAAAGGGTTTTTATTTTACCATTTAATAAATATGAAATGCTGCTAACAAACATTATTGTTAACAAGTAGCCACAAGCATGCTTATTCAGCATGTCCAATAATATGGTGGAATGTCCTGACCATTTGAATTTGATATTTTTATGGAATTTTCAAATGGGCCCAGTTTATTTTAATGAAGCTGTGTTTTTACAACCAATAACTCTATTATTCTGCAGTAAAGGAACATGTCAGTCATTACATAGGTACAAGAGAGCATGCTGTCCAAGAATTCAGTTGTTGAATCTACTGAAAACCATATAATATTTTTCAGGAATCAAAAGTCTGCTTCAGCAGTACTTGCTAAACACTGCTCTTCAGACCTAGAGCTTTTAACCAAGTTCGTCCCTTCTACCTCCCTCGGGAATTTAGCTCCGCTATAATCTCAGTAGTCTACATACCCCCGTAGGCGGACAAAACTCGCGCGTTAGAACACCTTTATGGATGGATCTATGGTCTGGAGAATGCTCACCCTGAGGCAGCTTCTATTGTTGGCGATTTCAATAGGGCTAAAATGAGGAACGTTTTGCCTAAATATCACCAGCATATTAACTTTCCTACCCGTGGTGACCAGACTCTTGACCATTGTTATACTCAAATAAGGGACAGCAACAAACCCCTCCCCCGCCCTGCCTTTGGCAAGGCGGATCACACCTCTGTCCTGCTCCTCCCAATTTACAGACAACGCCTAAAACAGGAAATAACGTTGTTTCGGGCAGTTCAATGATGGAGCGAGGAATCCATTGCCACCCTCCAGGACTGTTTTGAAACCACAGACTGGCAGATGTTCTGTGTTGCAGCTGAAGGGGATATTGATGAATATACAGACTATGTCTCAGCCTACATCTCCAAGTGCATCGATGATGTCATTCCGAGGGTCAATGTCAGGACTTTCCCAAATCAGAAGCCCTGGGTTAATGGTGATGTCCGCGCTAAGCTCAGAGCACGGTCCGCTGCCCATAGCTCTGGGGACCTGGAGGCCTTGAGGAAGTCTAGATATGACCTCCGAGGGCCATCAGAGATGCCAAAAGAGCCTACAGGGACAAGTTGGAGTACGACTACCACAGCTCGGATCCAAGGCGCCTGTGGTGCGGACTACGTTCCATCAAAGACTACAAAGGGAGGAATAGCAGTGATGTCCAGCCCGCCGCCTCGCTTCCTGATGAACTCAACACCTTCTACGCACGGTCTGAGGCGAGCAACGCTATCCCTGCTGCTAGGCTAGATGAGGACTAGGACAACTGCACTCTGTCCCTGTCTACGGCTGACGTGAGGAGAGCTTTTAAAAGAGTAAACCCTCGGAAGTCACCAGGGCCAGCTAGCGGAGGTATTCACTTCTATATTCAACCTCTCCCTAAAACAGTCTGCAGTCCCCACTTGCTTCAAACAGTCCATCATTGTTCCTGTGCCGAAGAAACGTGCAACCTCCTGCTGGAATGACTACCGCCCTTTGCACTGACCTCCATCATCATGAAGTGCTTCGACCGGCTAGTCAAGACCCACATCTGCTCCTTTCTTCCTGACACCTTGGACCCCCTACAATTTGCATACCGCCCCAATAGATCTACAGACAACGACATTGCCCTGACAACGCACACCGCCCTCTACCATCTGGATGAGGTAGACACTTATGTGAGGATGCTGTTTATTGACTACATTGACTACAGCATTCAAGACAATTGTCCCTGCTAAGCTCGTTCCTAAGCTCAGGAACCTGGGTCTTAACAACTCCCGCTGCAACTGGATCCTGGACTTTCTGACAGGCAGACCCCAGGTGATAAGAATGGGTAACCTCACCTCTTCCAAACTGACCCTGAGCATCGGAGCCCCTCAAGGCTGCGTACTCAGTCCCCTCCTGTATGCCCTGTTCACATACGACTGTGTTGCAACACGTAGCTCCAATGTCATCTTCACGTTTGCAGACGACACCACCATCCTGGGTCTCATTTCCAACAACGATGAGACTGTGTACAGATATGAGGTCAGCACCTTGGCAACATGGTGCCAGGACAACAACCACTCTCTCAACGTCTGCAAGACTAAGGAGATGATTGTGGACTTCAGGAAGCGACAGGGAGGGGGTCATGCCCCCATTCACATCGACGGAGCTGAAGTGGAGAGAGTCTCCTCCTTCAAGTTCCTC
>JAVQJS010009510.1:0-10481 GCA_036024795.1 Galaxias rostratus | reverse complement strand
ACCTCTCCTGGTGCCGCAAACATATCCAGCTCAAACTGACACACACACACACACACAGACAGACACAGACACACACACAGGTGCAGGCCATAAATCTTGAACGCGGCGAGGTGTTGTGGTGTGCAATCAGTCAGCGTGAGGCTGCACACTAATTAACGAGAACCCCAAGGAGAGAGATGCTTATGGAGGAGGGGCAAGGGGATCTATGGTGGGGGGCGGAGAGCGAGAGGCTTCAAACATCCCCTATAGTAAGAGACAGAGAGACTCCATGCATCCCCTATGCTAGGAAAGAGAGAGAGAGGGAAGGTAGGAAGCGGAGTGTGGAACAAAGATCTTCCATGAAAAAAACTGTAAAAAAAACAAAAAAAAACGTCTTTTCAGAGCGAGGGAGGAGAAAGAGAACAGAGGGAGAAAGGAGGAAAGAAGACATTTAGTAGGGCAGAGAAAGGGAGAGGGGGAATCCAAATTGTTCAAAGAGACCGGGGGGGGGGCCCCCGTCAGAGCTAAAGTCCCACCCTCATCACCGCGGTAATGACGGCGAGCAAAGCAGCCCTGCACACGCCTGCCAACTCCATGGCGGATCAGGAAACTGTGCCTTTGATCTGCCATTTTGGCTCTAAGCCCGTAACACCTTGGCTAGCTGCTAGCGCAAACTCCATTTAGCCCTGATGAGTAGACACTAATATGAGAGGATCCAGGGGGGGTCTTAGCCCACTGGCTAGTGCTTAGCTTGTAGAGTGTTGAAGAACAGAGTGAAGCGCTGAGCGTTATTCAAAACGCCGGGGTTTCACTTCAATATTATGATGGATTGAATATCATTGTTAGCGACAGAGATCGTCTGTTTTACTGAAGTGAGGGGCCGGTAAAGTGTGTGGGTGTGCGTGCATGTGTCATAGGGAGGGAGAGAGACAGTTAGACAGAGAGAGAGAGAGAGAGAGAGAGAGAGAGAGAGAGAGAGATACAGAGAAAGAAATACCGATAGAAAGAGAGAAATAGAAAGAGGGAGATGGAGAAAAAAGAGAGAAAGAAAGAGAGAGAGAGGGTGGAGATAAAAAAAATACGACCTTCTCGTCATGGGGGACTGAGAGGCGGCAGAACTTTTTTAATGGACCTGCGCATACATCATCACGTCCCCATTAGCCCAGCCACTCTGCTGCGCGCACACACACACACACACACACACACACACACACACACACACACACACACACACACACCCTCTGCCTCGGTGCTAGCTCTCTGCAAAGCGTCTGGTAACTGCAGGCTTTTCAGCGGCGCGCCCCGCGCAGCATTGTTTGACTGCCGTCCAATCACAACACGGACAATAGATCACTAATTGATGTAAAAAATGACGATAGAATTGCTTTTGTGCTGACGGTCTTTCCGTTTCTCTCCCTCTGTGTGTGTGTGTGTGTGTGTGTGTGTGTGTGTGTGTGTGTGTGTGTGCGTGCGTGCGTGCGTGCGTGCGTGCGCCTCTGTGTGTGGGTGAGAGAACGAGGATGTGGGGGATGGCGATTGTGTCCTGTCTGAATAGCTTCAATTCGCTTAGCAAATCGACCGGCGATGGCGCCGAGCCCCAAACGGGCCCCTCTTGGAAGCGAGCGAGGCAGCGACCGCCGCAATATGCTCCGTGCCCCTGCTAGTCCTCGGCTTTGAAGCGGCCAGCCCCCCCCCACCCCCACCCCCCCTTTGCCGCTGTCTCTCCAGGCCTCAATAATGGCCACGCTGCGCGGCATTATTAGAATGCCTTTGATGTGGCAACTGTGCCGCCGCGCTCTCCGTCTCTCTCAATTGATCGGGGGCCATTAGCAGAGGCTGTTCAAAGGCTCCACACACACACACCCACTCACACACACAAGCACACACACAACCCACTGAGGCCAGGTGAGTCACTCTGCATTCAGTCTACCAATTGCACTGCGAGGAGGAGCTGGATGAATAGATGGATGGATGTATAGATACATGGATAGATAGATAGATAGATAGATAGATAGATAGATAGATAGATAGATAGATAGATAGATAGATAGATAGATAGATAGATGGATGGATGGATGGATGGATGGATGGATGGATGGATGGATGGATGGATGGATGGATGGATGGATGGATGGATGGATGGATGGACGGACATGTGTTGATTTATAATATATGCAGTATATAGACATCGACCGTATATGTACTTGTACAATACATAAATATGAATAATATATCTATAACTCCACAGATTGGATTTATTTGCTGTGATTTTATTAAGTACCACCTTGATATACACAGAAAGGAGAGATGCCATGGTGGTTTGTGTGTCAAAGCACATCCCTCATCCCTGTAGATGGCGAAGCGTTTCATCTCCAGTGGTTTTGTCCAGGCATGTGACGGATGAAGGGCCTAGCGACACACACCTGCACTTTTCATCTGCTAGGACATCATAACTAAAGGCCTGGCAGACAAATATGATCACCTTCATCCGTTAGCCGTCGCTAACAGCCACCATCATTCTGTAAAGTCAACTTGGTCACATCTCCCTCTAAAGGGAACATAACATTGTTTTGATGAAAAGCCCCTGGCTGGCCATCCAAAACAAATGTACTATTCCTGACACTAATACCCCACTTTACAAGGGGGCCTTGGTGCAAATCCTGCAGAAGCCAACCACAGCTAAAACATTGCTACAGCAACAATATTGTGTTATAGTGCACCCAGGAATAAACATTAGAAAAGAAAAATGACACCAAAAATATTAACATACTGCAACAGATTTATTTAATACACAAGTTATGGGGGACATTTGAATAAAAACTACAAAGTGACTGAAATCAACATACTGAAGGATTAATCTTAAAAATAGAGCATGGATAACTTCATGAATGCACTCTTCACAATGCGTGTGCTATCAGAAAAGAAACAGATTTCTCCTGCGTTACTTTCAGAAACAGTACACACTCTTTTTTGTCAGCTCAGTTTTGCTGTTGATACTCCGTCAGGCGTTATTTGGTTTGGTTTGAAATATTTTGGACGGGGTATTACCATCCTTCGGGGTGTGTTTGCAGTTCAAGGTTTTACAGACACAGTCAGCGGCTTGAATTCTATGAAGAGGCTGTGTCTTTGCTTCAGAGCTGACTGTGATCTTCCTGCTGGAAGATGCAACCTGCCTTGTCAAATAACTACCTGTGTGTCTCTTACTGTGTGTGTGCGTGTGTGTGTGTGTGTGTGTGTGTGTGTGTGTGTGTGTATGTGTGTGTTTCTCAGAACATCCCATACCAGACTTGAAACAAAACACATTTCTCAAAGCATGCAAACATAAAAAACATCCCCAAGCATACTTACCTGTTTATTTAAAAAGCTTAAATATTTGGTGATATATCATTACATTTAATATTAAACAGAACCAAAAATTTGAATTTTCTTTAACCGTGGCAAAGATGCATTCCGTTCAATTCTTTTTAAAGGAGAAGTTTGGCCCCGTTAACATTCCGTGTTCCAACCTCTGTTTTCCCAGAACAGGTAATGTTGTTATTCCGTTTGTGCCCCTTGTCTACACCCACCTCTGTCTGCGATACATAATGGTCCCATCCCTGGGAGGAAGTAGGCATTTCCTAATACAAAACCTCGAGGAAATCCCTCCCAATCCTCCAGGCTCACGTTCACACACAAAAGCTATGCAAATCTGCCCGGCCTGCGTTTATCTACCCTCGGTTTCCGTTTGCACCGCGGGAACCAGCATTGTGCCGTGCGTGGCGATTATCGCATGTAATTTACATAGAATACGCACAGGAAACAGTGCGCTGATCTCTAACAAAGCAGGGAGTGGAGCCTCTATCGGCTCAACAGCTATCTGACGGCACAGCAAAATTACAGGTTTAGCTGTGGGGTATTAAACCTGCAAGGTGCTTTTTATTTCAGGTGTGCTGGGAACACTATCTCCTCCAAATGTTGCTTGTTTATCTGCCTTGTTTGTTTTAGAACCCAACTCCAGCAGCCCGTTCCCGGATGCCGCATCTTCAGCCGGGCTAATCTGCCCTCTCACCGTGTTTCCTTTGTCACTGAATCCGTGTATCAACAAAGTGAGGTGCAGCTGGATCAAGAAGGTGTGTAATTGCACAAAGACTGCTGTGCTAATGTGCAGGGGTGTGTATGTGTGCGTGTGCATGCGTGCGTTTGAAAATGATAGGCAGGGCACACTCACAAGCCAACACAAGACATGTTTTGAAACTGAGGAATGGAAGTCATAACACTGCAGCATGGCTGGTGATATACAAAGCTTAGTACTGTACCAAGTCTGAAATCTGAGACATGAGGGAGAGATGAGAGATCAAATTCCTCAAACTGCTGTGCCTCCAGGGCTGCTAGGGGAAGATAGCCTACGTGTGACTGTTCCGACTCCGGCAGAGGTCACCCAGAGGTCATTTGGCACAATCATAAACTTCCCGACGTGGGATTCACTTTATCTCATCAAAGGAAGCAGGCCTGATTTCTTACCATGTTTCACAGTTAATCTGTGGTCAAAACGGAAAGTAATACCCAGCTTCATTTGAACAGTGAGTGCGGACAAGCGTGTGGGTAATTTATTGTCGGCTTCAGCGTGGCCAGTCAGGGTCTATATCGGATGGAACAGACAGCCATCTGATTCTTTTCCAGCCAGACAGGCGAGTACACTGTCGTCATTAATATAACAGTGATTCTTTCAGAGCAGCCACTCTGAGGGCCAGTCACAAGCCTAGCATGGGGTTCACAGCACAATAAGCACCCTCACGGCTTATCATCCCCATCGTCTTCCTCACTGGAATCCTCCTCATCGTCGGCACACTGTACGACGCGGCCCAGCCGTCCGTTTCAAGTATGACAAAGAGGTTCCTATACGGAGACCTTCAAAGCCCTGAGTTTAAGTACAACTCTCCGCAAGGAAATTGTGAATTAAAACGCACAACCACCCCAGTTTCTGCAAAGGAAGTAAATTTGTATTCAAGGTGACTGGACCATGATCACAGCCCCACTCTGCCATTTTGAGGTGTACTTTGTGCACCTCAATGCTAAATGAACACACGACCACAGATGCATGACTGTTAACAACTGCTTTGGGGTTTATTTTACAATTGAGAAAGACATGAAATGAAACAAACTAATTGGTGCTAAAAAGATTTTTTTTTACAATATCATTGATAAAACATTGAAATGTATAGTCATTGTGCATCGTTAATTTATTTTTCACACCGTATCATGCATCAAATTGGATGCAAGTATAATTAAAATCATTTCTGTAAACCAAGCCAAAGAAGCTAAATTTGTATTTTCTTAAAAAATGACATTTTTTAGCTCTACAGTATATATCTATATACACAATCTGTTTTTCTTTTTTATTATTTTAGTATATAAAATGACAATATAAAAGTTAAAGACTGCACACACCTTTAGGTACAAAGAATGTTAAGCTGTTTCAAATGATACGATATGTCGTATGGAGTATTGACATTTCACTGGTATTCATTTACATGTAACACACTGTTGTTTTCACTGTTGAATAAAGCGGCACGATTCAGAAAGAGAAAATTGTAACAAACCATACAATTGGAAATTGCTATAAGGTGATACTTCACATCAAGAAAAAATGTTTTTGAGCAAACTTGCATACTGACGGCCATTCATTTTCACTGATTGACTTGTAACCAGAAGCAGCATTTCAATTATTCCAAATGTTCACGTGATCTGTTTCTTTTTGTAATACACTGACAGATTTCTGAGCAGGCCATTCATTATAAAAATGTTGCAGTGACAGGAACTCAAACTGGGAATAAAAATGATAATCTTTGATCTATTAAATCAATCTGGTTTTGACAAATGCAGAATATTTAAAAAACATGGTCTCTTCACAAATAAAATTCAAACGTCTAAGGTGCTACTTCAGTCTTTCAAGGAGATTCCTCCATTATTTTGGTGTATACAATTAATTTTCACCTTCTTCATATCAAGTATTATACAGTTTTTCTTTTCCCAAATAAATTTTTCGGTCATCACTTGAAGCAGTAGTCGTATTTTTTGTCATGAAAAGATTAAAATCGTGTGTTTAACCTTGATTCACTAAAATACATGCACAGATCAGACAAATAGCATTTAAATACATTACCAAAAAAAGTGTTAAAAAAGCTTGGCAACACAAAACAAATTAACATGAAAAGACATGGTCCAGTCAGGCAGTTATCACAAAAAATAAAAATTTGAAATCAAAATTCAATCAAATCAAATGAAAATAAGACTGATTTTTTTTTTTTTCTGGCGGCTCAGTTCGGCCCAGTGCAGTAACTGTGAACAATGTTATCTTAGTGCAATGAAATTCTGGTCAGTTCCACAGCTGTCAGTCTCTACCCTATGCTAAAGACTCCTTTTACACTTTCTCCATTTTTTCCAGCTTCTCCAGTTTCTCCAGAGCGGTGACAAACACCAGGTGGTCCTCTGGAGACTTGCCATGGGTCTTGCTGAGGTGCAGTTTGACCGCGTGCTTGCTGACGAATGTCCGATTGCAAAGTCTGCACTGGTACACAGAGCTCGTGTCGTCCTCTGGCGTGGCCAAGGATGACAGGGGGCTGCCAAATGTCATTTTGTCGGAGATCACCTTCGAGACAGCCTGCTGCTCCCGTAGGTGCTCGCTCGACAGTTTGGACAGGTCCTTCAAACTGAAGCCCAGGTGAAACTCCAGGTGGTTGATGTAGGCGCCGGGAGTCCTGAACTGAGAGGCGCAGTCCCCACACAGGAACACGGGCTGGCACGAGTCCATGTTCTTCAGAAACTTGGTGCTGCCTGTCCGTCTGAGCTGGTACTTGACGTTGGCCAGCCAGTGGGATATGGTTGTCATGGAGAGGCCTGTGAACTTACAGATGTGCACCCGCTCCTGGGGCCCCAGGTCAGTCATGGCGTAGCGGCCCTCGGGGGTCTCCCGGAGACTGGAGGCAAACTGGGCCTGCAGGATGAGCAGGTGCTGGGGGTTCCAGTTGGACTGCCTCCCTTTCCTCTTCTGCACCGGGGAGAGGTCCTCCAGGGCGTCCTCGTACGTGCTGCCGTCGGCGTCCGACTTCTCCGAGATGGACGAGGGCGTGGAGGACTTGGGAGTGAGCCGGCCCGTGAGGTTCTTCACCATGTCAGAGATGTCCATCAGAGCGTTCTCTCTCAGTGGAGAGGAGACGGAGTCGGAGAGAGACATCAGGGGCTTGTTGCCGTTGATGCCGCCCAGGAGAGTGCTGCCGCTGCCGCTGTTGTTATTGTTGTTGTTGTTGTTGTTGTTGTTGTTGTTGGAAGGCTTAGACTTCCGTAGGTCAATGGGCTGGTCGTTGCTCTCGTAGAAGTAGCGGTTGATGGGCTCGGCCGGCTTGGCCTGAGCGGGGTTGAAGGCGGGCTTGTCCATCATGCTGTTGCTAATCTTGTAGAGCATGGCCAGGGGGTCCCCGGTGGAGCTCAGGGGCTTGGAGGCCTTGCCCAGGTGTGTGTTCATGATTGACTGCAGCGCGCTGAGCGGATTGATGAAAGGCCTCTCCGGTGAGTGATCGGTGATGATGCTCAAGCTGTTGCCGTTGGTGATGGGCGATTGGCGGGCCTCGGGCCCGTTCTTGGAGTGGTGGTTACTGTGGCTGTCCAGGAGGCTCTCTTTGGGCTCTTTCTTGCAGATGAGCTCCGACTCCATGATGCTGGGGCTGCTTTTCCTCAACAGAGGCTGCTTGCTCACACTGAGGTCATTCGGAGACGCCAGGTGCTCCCGCTGCTCTTTCAGAGCGGGAGACAGGGATTTGACGGAGGACGGAGGCCTGCAGCGCTCAAGGCTCACCATTTTCTCCTCCTTCTCCTTCTTCACGGCGGCTTTCCCCGTGACCTTCTCCACTAGCTCCTCCATGGCGGTAACGTTGCTCCGGAGAGGGGGAGGCGAGGCGGGGCTCCTGGGGGAGTGGAGGACTGACCCGGGGTCGCTCACCAGGCCCCGGAGCCCGCTGCTGTACATGGGCTGCATCTGCACACTCTGCACCGTGGGAGGCAGAGCGGTGGACGAGCTCTTCAGATGGCCGTGCAGCTGGTAGGCGGCGTGGATGCTGGGGTAGCCACCGCCCCAGGTGGGAGTGCCCGTCTGGGCCTTGCTGATGGCACTGGACACGGTGTTCTCTAGGGACTTCAGGATGTCCAGGCCGCCTTTGGGAGACTCCTCTAGGTCCTCCTCCCGGAGGTACTTGTACGGCGTGCCGTTGCCCTCGGCCTTCTCGCCCGGCTCCTCCTTCTCCTCTTTGATCTTCCTCTCCCCTGGCTCGCCCACCTCCATTCTCTCCTCCTCCCCGGCCTCTCGTTTGTCCTCGGAGCCCGAGGAAAGCGCTGGGGAGACGGGCTGGGACTTGACAACAGGGACAGGCAGCCTGGTGGTTGTCGGCGGCAGTGGGATGGACTGGATCTTTTCCTCAATCACAGGGTCAAACACCAGCTGCTTCCCCTTTTTGGAGGCAGAGTTGGTGACCTTCAGAAAATGGCCCGTCACCATCATGTGGGCGGTCAGCTGCTGCAGGGTGTCATGGGAGCTGCCGCACTCCATGCACTTGAGGATCTGGGCCTTGCGAGCCTCAAATTGCCATGTGTAGCTGGCGCCATTCTGGTAGCCGTAGCGGTTGTTAGGCGTGACATAGGGGTTGCCAGGGGCTTTGGGGTCCTTGCCAGCGTCTCCCGGGTTGCCGCCCCCCATGCCGCCGGCCCCGTGGAGAGAGTCCGGGGAGCAGGGGGAGAGGACGGTGTCCTGGAGGGCCCGTTTCTTGGCGGAGGAGGCCACCAGCTTGGTGGCCAAGGCGGGCACCGGTTCTTTGAGAGGCACTTTCTGGTAATGCTTGGTCTTGATCATGTGCACGCTGAGGTCCTGCAGCGACTCGAAGCTGTGGCCACAGTACATGCACTTGAGCACCTTCTGGGCGTCCTCCTTGCCCTCCATCTCCATGAGGGAGCGCTTGCGGGGCTTGGACCAGCGCTTGCCGCGCTCCTCCTCCTTGTCCTTGTTGTCGTCGCGGTAGTGGCCCGACTCGTTCATGTGGACCGTGAGGCCCACTAGCGTGTCGTAGGCGCCGCTGCAGTCCTTGCAGCGGAACTTGCTGGCGCCGGTGAAGACGGAGCCGTACAGCTTATTGTTCTGCCGGTAGAGCTGCACCGTGCTGAAGAGGCTGGGCTCGGGCAGAAGGTGGTAGGGGTTCTGCTGCAGGGTCTTGGCCAGGGCGGCTTGGTGCCAGTCGTAGGCCACGCCGTTGCTGGCCGCTAGGCTGCCGCCACCGCCCCCGCCCCCGCCTCCACCACCACCACCACCACTGCTGCTCGTGCCGCTGTTACTGCTGGTGGCTGAAGTGGCCGCCATGCCGTTGGCAGCGGCGCCGCTCCCCGCGTAGCTGACCGTGGAGCTGGAGCTCCGGCCGTTGTGGTGGCTGGTGGCGGTGCCGCTGTCGTTGCAGGCGGCGGTGGCCGAGGCCGAGGGCGTGGAGGAGGAGGAGGCGGCCGTGGCCAGGGAGCCCACCGTGGCCAGAGAGCCGCCGGCGCCGGCCGGCTTGGCCTTCATGATGTCCATGGCGATGCTGGACCAGGACGCGTCCGAGATGAGGTTTGCATAGACGGCTTTCATCTGCGCCAGGCTGTCCCTCAGCGAGAGGCCGTTGTCGGGGTGGAAGGGCGTCACCCGCTCCTGGCTCTCCTGGGGCGAGGTGGTCTTGAAGTCGGGCAGCCGGTCGCTGGTGTCGCTGAGCGGTGAGCCGTAGCCCGCGTCCGGGTTGGTGCCGTTGCTGAGGGGGGAGCCCCTGTAGCTGGGGGCGCCGCCTGCGTCCTCCTCTTCCTCCTCATTGCACGGGAACTCATTGTCCTGGCCGTCCAATGACAGGCCGTCGTCCTGCAGGTGCTCTTCCTCTTGGAGGGGGTCCGCCTTAAACTCCTCGTCCTCCGGTGCATATGCTGTAGCAGAAAGAGAAAGAGGGAGAGAGGGACAGGGAAAAAAGAGGTCAGCACCGAGAAATCAAACATTTACAGAGCACTAACAGGACCACTGTCAAAATAACAAGGTATGAATACTCTATGAAGGGAAATGTGGGACTTTTATTTGTGTATCTTCTTCTCTGTGTGTGTGTGTGTGTGTGTGTGTGTGTGTGTGTGTGTGTACCAGACACAAGTCGTGAAAGCCGAGGGGGGAGGGGGGGGGTGTCCATCAAGGGGAAAAATAAATCAGTGAGCCTTTGACAGTTGTCCCTTTTTTCCATCTCTCCCCGCTGCCTTGTTCCACGCACGGACGGACCCCTGTGTTCCCCAGGATGTCTCTGGGGCTGTTTGGCCTTGTTAGGCAGCTGCTTGTCTTTGGCTCCCTCCTCTCCGCCACCCGATATCTGCAGCCCTCACTCCTTCGCGCGTTGGCACTTGGGGGGGGGGGGGGGGGGGGGGGGGGGGGGGGGGGGGGGGGGGGGGGGGGGGGGGGGGGGGGGGGGGGGGGGGGGGGGGGG
>JAVQJS010009507.1:0-12552 GCA_036024795.1 Galaxias rostratus | reverse complement strand
ATTCTTTGAAAAAACAAATGTAAATTATTATTAAACGCTCATTAATACCTCACATGTTGGGATTTTATTGGAATATTTCTGGCTTCCATATAAACAATGACATGGTTGCAAACAAATTGTTGCCTTCAGATATGTTTTTTCTATAAGCAATACCATTCTTTGCTTTTACTTGGTTTTGCTGACTTGGCCCAGGCTTTTCTATCTTAGGCATCAGTAAACATTAGGCTATTGTAACCATTTTTTTTTTTTTTTTTTGCAGGAATATTCTAATGCGAACACATGGTACAATCACAGTGGCAGTACACAAAATTGCATCCTGAAGATTGTGTATAAATATAAGTTTATTTTTGCAGTTTATATGTTTGTATTGTGCACATACATGTTTAAATACTGGATATACAATTGTCCAGCATCTCTGTCAAGACTATTAAATACTATTCTGAACAGAGATCACATGGCGAATCTGTTTAATCTTTTGGCTCATGTCAATGTATGAACTCGCTTAAGCCAGGGATAAGGTAAATTGTTTATTTTTGTTTAGATTAAAAAAGTCATTTTAAATGCTGTGTAAATCCAATGTAATAATGTTTTGTTTAGTATAGCCACCTGATATCTGAAAGTAGTTGTTTTCAGTCACTTAAACGTTTAACACAATCACTTTTATCTTAAGAACAAGTCATTTGATGTACTTAGTGTAGAAAGTAGGTATACTCAGTAAATTGTTGGTTTTATCCTTAACTCGTTATCTTTATGTATTGAGTGGACTTTTACTGGTCTAGCCAACGTTTGCCATGCTTAAATGTAGAGCAACATAATGTTAGCAAACATTTAGACAAAGTCTAACACTGCTGTACAATAAATTGACATTTTTAAATGTATGTGTTTTATTTTTTGAGAAATAGTGTGATGAAGGTAGTTTTTTGACAGCAGATGATTTACTTTTTCCATGGGGATGTTTAAAGCTACGTTTTGGTCACGTGGCTGTCCCTGCAAAGGCTTTGGTTCTTACGAACCGACAAGCTGCTCACTCATGAGAACTACTGGTGTTTGCGAAATCGACGGCTCACCTCTTAAAAATTAACACCTTGATCGAAAGTTATGGCATCAGCATACTCAGGAAAAGCGGAATTTAATGCTCAACGATTTGTATCAGTCCCAAATATTTAAGACAATTTTGCCTCCTTTTAACGGATGGAGCCCGCATATCATTAAGAAATATATCTTTGGAAATAAAGAAGAACAAGAGTTTAGTAAATTGGAGTCTGTCATTCCAGTTTCGTACGCAGGTATGGGATGAATAAGATACATCGTATACTACAGTATACAATGATACTTTTTGCTAGAAAGTTATTACAGCTTAGTTTTGATACGTTAAGAACAACATTATTTTTGTGTGTGCAAAATATACCCATACATACCGCTATTAAAAAATACTTATATTCGTTATATAACTTATCGATAATTTTTTTAATAGTTCATTTTCAAATATTAATGAAATAACAGTTTTGGGATATCTTAGTCGAGTCGAGTGTTATTTATTTGCTTGTGTATAGGAGTTTTATGGAATGTGAAATTCATGCACTTTTACATAACCTTGTGGCATACAATTTGTAATAAGTGAAGTTACCGCTAGTTTACTTAATGTATAATTAATTTTGGTTTGGTTTTACGTACTGATCTTTGTTACATATTTGCCATATTTTAAACTGAATAGCTTACTTGAGGTTTAATTTACTAACCAGAGTTTGATACTTGGAATCAGTATACTTGAAATCCAAACACCAAACACTTCGTATCGTTACAATGACCTTATCAATAGATAGCCTTGATCAGCTTATGTTGAAGGACAATGTGAAGATAATTAACTATGGTTGATTTCCCATAGTTTGCAGAATGTTGATAGAGTAAAACAATGCAACACAGAACCCGTGGGCTGCAGATAACATCTCTCTTCCAACAGCTTTATAAAGTAAGACCAAATTTTGCTCACAAGTGGTCATCCTATTAGATTTGTAAAGAACATGAACTAAGATAGTCAAGTGAAAACCAAACAAAACTACATTCCTGCAGTACCTTCTAAAGAGTGTAAGACCAATGGGAAGTGAGACAGTGTTAATGTTTGTTTGTTACCATTTAAAGAAAACGAATAGTTTAATTTCTTGAGATTGTAATATTTAACATTCCTTCAAGGTGAATCTGAAGAAACATTAAGTTAATACCAAATAAGTCAATAAGTCGGGGGGCGTTACTGTTTGTTATCAACAGATATCCTCGACCATTTAGATTTGGCCAATCAATATAGGGAGCCTACCCAAGAAAATGTTGGCTCCTAATTAAAATGATGAAAACTAGGACTTACCAGTTACTGCACACCTGGATAACCTGGGTCTTAAGAACTGTGTTGTCCTGTATGCATAGATGATTTATAATGCTTGCGGTTCACTTTTTAAACCAACAAGAACAGTGCCCTTTAAATAATGAATCAAAATAACTGTTGCATTAAAGGTAAAAACTAGACAGATTATATCCACCCCCGCATATACATTTACATTCAGAATGTAAATTAAAGACCACCTCATGTAAGCCCACAAGTTCGAAAACCTTATTCAATTGTATTTGAATCCAATATTTTAACACACCCAACTGTTTCACAGTTCATCTGATCGTACCTGCAAAACATCTCAACAGATTTGAATGTTCAGCAAAAAAATAAAACTATGGTTGTGCAGGTCATTAGACATTTGTGAAATTTTAAACTTTAAAAGTTATAAAAGTACATACTTCTCTTGAACTTTGATGTTAATGTGTTTGTTGTTTGTATGTGTTTGACTTTCATAAGTCTAATTACAAACCTTGTATATGTTTTTTTTAAGATTTAAGTCTAACTTTGGAAAGTACTTCATGTCACACTTTATCAACTTGAAGAAGATGCTTTGAGAATAAGACTTTAACATTTTCTTTGCCGTTTCTGGACCCTCAACCATGCTACCAAAAGAGCATAACAGGTAAGGATTTATCTGTTACAATAGTTTGTGCTAATAATATAGAAACCATTGATTGGTTGATTATATTTTTGAAAGATTTGCCCATATCATAATTTATTGGTTGTATAATGCTAATTATTAAAACATTTAATTTCTTCCCGTATCTGGTAACTATTTAATGTGAATGAGTTTTCTTGTAATTTTAGCCAATTTAATAACCCATGCAAACTTCATTGTAATTATCCACATCAACAATGATCATACTAAGAAGTGTCTTTTGTGTAATACTGCAATCTCAGTTGAAAGATTTAAAATTGAAATGCACAGGGCTTCTTGGGAATGTAGCTCCAGCTCTCTTAGTTCATCATAGTGTGTCACCGCAACATAAAGAGCGAGTCCCACATATCCTCTACAAGTAAATGTGACAGCCCTTTGTGGCAATTAACTAAACTGCCACCTAACTTAGCAGTTGAAATCCACTTCAATGTATTTCTACAGCTCAAAGATGACCAAGTCCTTTTTATATAGTCTATTTTTCCTAGTCGCACCTAAGAATTCTGCTCTGTCATATCTTTGTATTGTGCCAACGAGCTAGATACCAGAAATCCTGGACAAAGTTGCATTCAGCTTGGGATAGGACCTTTTTTAAAGTCATAGGAGGGCATTCATTTGTTTTCAGGTTCTAAGTGTCATCCTTGATATGATGATCAAAAACAGACACAGATTGTATTTAGTGCATGGCTGTTTCCCTGCAATAGTTAATCATCAAGTTATTGAGAGTATTCTACAGAATTTCTTCATAGTTATTGAGTTTTGAGTACTTATAACCGGCAACATCTTTTCCAACAGTCCTGGTATTACAGTTTTTTTTGCTTTTTCTCTTTGACAAGTTCCTCCTCTGTTTCCAATTAGTGCTTTCCCGACATCTTTGAAACGTGGACTTACAGCTTAAGCTTATAGAGTGAGACTGGAATAAAGTGACTTTCCAATAGTTTTCCCCTTTTTCATTAGAGTACATTTATCATCTATGGTTAAAACCGTTACGTTATTACATTCAGTGCTCAGTTAGTTCAAAGAACATGACAGTTAGGGAGTGACTTTAGGAGACTAGTTAGTCTCCTTTTGTACTATGCTATTTGGTACTACTGGCTTACATATATAATTTCTATGCTAGTCCACATTTAAAATCTATCCTCATGTATATCTGGGGTTATGTAAGAACAGATCTTATTTTCCATAAAGTTGAACTATACTTCCATCCATCAATAGCAAGCCAAAAATAAGCTAATGAATCGTGTTTTCCCAAGATATCAATATGTGCAGATGCGTTTTCTTAGCAAACATTAGAGACTTTTAGTGATATGTTGTAATTGTAGCCAGTCAATTAGCATGGGTTTCAAAACACTAGGGGATAACCTGTGAACAGTGCATAGAAGAGAAAAGCTTTGCCTGTACCACACAGGCTCAATTCATTTCTTGTAAATCCTCTCAGTTATGGCAATAAGACTTTATTTCAATGTGGTGAACATAACGTTTTCATAAAAAAATGTATAAACCATTCATAACAGTTTAAACCATACTTTTAAATGAATTTTATTAAATGAATGTTGTTAAATGTATTCTGTAATAACGTTTTACAGTAACAATAAGAATATATGTTTTTTCAATTGAATGATATTATGGACTTATGTTATCTATTAAATAATGGAATGGGTTACTTAAAAATATTTTCAGTTTTGTTTTCATCTTCCTATCATTCAATAGGTCTATTGAAACCTTTATGCGGTCTATAATAATACAGTCTGTTAGGAAGCTGTTATGAAGGGTCTATGCGAACGTTCAGCTTATTAGTTCAATTCCAAAATGGGGACACTTAATTCACAATTTCATGAACTGCAACATTTCAATCTATCTTACATTGTCAAGTAATCATTGGGACTAATCAAGGTTACTGTCTTATCAAGTCTTTTTTCTGTTACAATACGATGTGTCATCTGTCGTCTATCAAAGCACTCTAACATTTGTCCTGAAAAAGGTTGTGTACAAATTATGTATTATTGCCATTTTTATTATTATCCGAACTAGCACCTAGTTGGGTTGTAGGTTGAGTAATTTCTTCCAAATCTGTAATTTTGTCAACTGTTCAAATGTGTTTAAACATGCTGTTTATGATGAAACAACAGGTAAAGAGTAGTTTACTGATTATAATGTTACATTGTATAAAAACATGTTGATATTTAACTGTCCTATTGAATCCAAATGGGAAAGATGAAATAGGTAACTGGGAGAAGGAATAACAAAACTGGCTTCTAGGAAATATTCAAATGCATTATTTAAAACCATGTTCATTCACTAGGCAGCCTTTTCAAAGCAGATTTAAAGAGGCATGACCAAGTCAATCTCATAAATCACTTTGGAAAAAGACTGCTGAAGACTTCACAAGTCTTGGGTCTCATGACCTTTGTAATACTTGCACCCATGAACTTACAAACACACACAGAATTGAAATATGATAAGAATTAAGAATTAAGTATATTTTTAATTGGGAGAGAATGTCCCAATTGACAAGAAGAGGGTGACAAAAGCATTTTGCAGTTTAAATTAAATGTGTCATATTCACAATTTATGATGTGAGGCTTTTTCACAACGACATGTGGCAGCCGTGTCTACTAGCGCACATTGAGCGAAAGTACAGGAGGTTGATGAGCTGAACAGGTTTTACTACTTGGGCAAGGTGATAGAAGGGTTTGGGGGCAGCCGTGTCAACTGACCAAATTTTTCAGATTGTATTTCAGATTAGATCAGATCATCATATTCAGCTTTAAGTGCTATTTTTGGAGCAAGGCTACCCCGGGAAAGCAGCAAGCAGAGAGCATAATGCTGAATCAGTTCTATGTCAGAGTCTCTAGACATGGGTATTCATTATTTATAAAGGCTTCAACATTCATACCTGTTGCACAGTAAACATGCGTGACACACTAGAGTGGAGAAATGCTGTAGTGAGATAGAGAAAAGGGGTGAAAATCCGGCCGTGTGGACTTTATTACAACTATTGTTTCTTGTTATGGCTGATATTTAACTTGTGTTTTTAGTGAAACCAAGGTAACCCAGATCAAGGCTCCTTCCTTCATCACCAAGAAAAATAAGTGTGAGAATGAGGTCACCTACATGGATCCTCCAGATGGGGGTTGGGGCTGGTTGGTGGTACTACACTGCTTCCTGGTATGTTGGAACCATTTGATATATATTTCAAAGCTTACAATATTGTACTCATGTGAGTGATACAATTTGTTTCATGTAATCTCAGGTAAATGTGCTGGTAATGGGAACACTGAAGAGCTTTGGTATCTTCTTCGTGGCTTTTCAAGATGAATTTGGAGGATCAGCAGAGAGTATCAGCTGGATTGGCTCCATCATGTCTAGTCTGCGACTCTCTGGAGGTCAGGGTTAATGTAATATTAAACTTTACACTATCATCTTTAAATAGGAATGTATCACAAGTGTCTTTCCTTTATGCTATGAGTCTTTGCTTAGGCTCTCTTTTCCCAACTTAATTTTATAGCAAGCTTACGGTACTTTACATTGGACCTACCTTTTTGGGTTTTTCCTTTCCTGATGTATGTTAACTGGCTTTTTGCACATGTAACAAGTCTGAAAGGTTCCAAAGCCCATTGTCCACGTCAAACGGAGCTACTCTCTCTCACAGAAAACACTGCTCTGCTTGCTCTGTGTTTTCTTCTATAAATGATCTACATCACCAAATCACACATTTGACTAATTTACCTGCCTACCTAGCAGGCCCTCAAACAGAGCCAATCAGGACTGAGGCAGGGTAGTTTAATAGTGGTTTTACCATGTCGCGAAAACGCTGTTTTTGTCAGTGCAAAAGAAAATCCCATTGTTTCGCCAGCAGACCAGTTAAAGCAGACTGGGCTTGTTGGGCGGGGGGCCTTAAAGAGACAGGAGCTAAAATGGAGTGTTTCAGATAGACGTTGAATAGAGATGCTGCTGCCAGAAATGAATTGGTTATTGATTGTTTATTCTAGAACTCCTAAATAAAGGCAATTACCTGAAAATTACCATAATAGGGTCCCTTAACAAAAAACATTTAATGTATTAAACCCTTCTTACTGTATCACACCATAGTCTTAATTACTTTGTTCTTCAATCAATAGCTCCTCTAGCCTCTGTGTCGTGTGCCAAGGTAGGAACCAGGATGACCTCCATTGCCGGAGCTTTGCTGGTTAGTGGAGGCTTCCTAATAAGTATCTTTGCCACCAATGTCGTCTACCTCTACATTAGCATGGGACTGATTGTTGGTGAGTTGATATCAGCAACTAGCTAGACTGCTAATAGAGTTTCCAATATTCTCTGCAACTGAAACTACACGTATTTCTTACTGACATTGAACAGTTGAATTAACTGGAATTTGAATTGAAATCTGAAAACTGAAATCTAGCATGTTTAGCAATTAAGCATTTTTTATCTCAGCTAAATATTACTTAAATGGGTGAAGTCTATTGTTTAGCCTGCATTAAAGACCATGCATTATGCACATTTTGATATGGGATGTGCAACTCTCTACCCAACTCAGGCATGGGTTTTGCACTGCTGTACCAAGCCACCTCAGTTGTCATAGCGTTGTATTTCCAAAAAAGATTAGCAACGGCTTATTCCATTGGACGTTCTGGGATGGGCTTGACCTTTGCTCTCGCTCCTTTCACCCAACTTCTCCTGGAGACCTACGCATGGCAAGGTGATAAAGGAGGGAAAGCGTTCCACACATGAGATACATTTGAAGTGTATACCCTTGCTTTGATCAAGCTTACTTTAATTTAGATTAATTTAGTAGACAATATGTAATGAATGCCCCACCAATTTGGTTTTATTAGCAGACTTGTTTCGGTTCCTTAAGTGAAGCTTTTATAGTACACTTTACTGTACTGCCTCTGTTCTTGACTGTCTGTCTCTGCTTGCATTCCAAAGGTGCTCTGCTGATCCTGGGGGGGCTCATGTTAAACCTGGTTGTTTCTGGAATGCTTCTGAGACCTATCCAGGTAAAGCCTGCCTCCACAGCACCTGCATCCTCCACGCAGAAAAACCTGGCTGTGTCTCTCGAATGTACTTCAGAGAATGAGCCTCTTAAGAACTGTGTGAATGGCTCAACTCCATTAATCAATGGTTTCTCAAAATCCGACTCATCCCTGTCATCACCCACTGGCCCTCACTGGGACAGAGAGACGCTAAATGGACCAGAACCAGGCACTGGTCAGAGCCTTCAGGTTCCCTTGTTGAATCCAGAAGGAACCAACCTGGTCCTGAACGGTGTAAATGGTCACGAGTGCAACCATGACGTAAGTCCTTTAAAACCAGGCAGCACAGACAGCACCACAGAGAACAGTTCTACCATTAATGGGTCCTTGCTCCATGTCAGCAAACCTAATGAAGTGACAATCAGAAAACCCAGAGTATTGGACTGGTCCCTTCTTAAGGACCCATTCTTTTGCATTTATACCTGGTCCTTAGTCTTCAGCCAACTGGCCTACTTCATTCCTTACTTCCACCTTTCGGCTCGTGCTAGGACCCTTGGCATTGATGCCATGGATGCTTCCTTCATCATCTCAGTGGCAGGTAAGCCCACTCTGGTCATTGACCAAATAGTCAGATAGTCCTAAAAGCTTGCAGATATTATGATGTAACTTATTTCCTTGGGAATGTGTGTCAGTGGGTTTGTATGTGCGCGCTTGTGTGTGTGTGTGTGTGCATGCGTGAAATAGCAACATAACCAACAATTAGTGATCGAAAGAAAATATGCCCTACTAATCAACCTTAGGGTAGTTCCTGAAATGCTTGTACTAGGGATACCATGGTTCTGTGTGTTTTTAGAAGATAGTGGGGCATGTTTCTGTTAGAGTGCCTTTTTAGATGATAAAAGTCCTCAGTCAACTTTGTGGGTATTAATTATTTGTGAGCTGCTCAGACACTGCAGTCTTGTGTAATGAATGTGCTTACATAAAAGCTGAACTTTGTTCCACTGGCCAAAGCTGCTGGATTCAGCAGTATCCCATTGATGAGGCCACTCTATATAAAAACCACCTTTCAGCATTAACATTTTCTTAACCACCTACACACGTGCTTGTAAATCTTAAAGAAACTTAATTTTTATTATTCAAAGTATGCACTGTTGAGTTGTTGTGCTGTAAATTAGATGACAACAATAATAGTTATTTTTTATAAAATCACTTTTAAAATAAATTGTTGGGAAATTATTGGGGGGAAAACGATAACGATAAATCTATTTACAGAACAAGTGAGTTAGAAATATTTTCAGGGAAATGTAAGTAATACGGCCTGTGGCAGTGTAGGTTATTGATAACAGGCATTCAAAAACTATAGAGCTATAGAGCTATATAAGAACTGTAAAGACAATAGAGCTGAAATGCGAAATCATGGCAAAATATGAAGGAAGTGCAGCGGGAAGTTAAGGAGGAAGTTCCCTTTAGTTAGTAGAGTAGAGGATATAAGATATCTCAATTCCACAATTAACCAAGTTTTTCCTTCATTTAACAATGCGCTAACAGGTTTTATAAGGTTTTTCCTTAAACGGGTTTTCTCTGGTCACTGACATTTTCTGGTCATGTGCGGGTGTTACAAGAGAGCCAGGGTGAGGGAGACTGCTGGTCCCCCATGCCAAAACCCGCTGTCCCCATGTCCTGCTTTCTTGCTGTCCCCCTCTTTCCTTTCCATGCCCAACTGCCTGTCACATAGGCCTATTGAGGCCAACCATTGGAGAAGGGGGCCACTCATGTCATCCCAATTCTACCAAACTGGCACTGGGGGAGTCGCTAGGCAACAGCTTACTGAGTAAAGTGGCTCTGTGGCAAAGGGGCTCCCGATTTTTGGGGAGTCTAATTGTGAAGTGGTTTATATTATGCTGAGAAGCACTGAGGCGGCAACGTGTACAAAAGCCAAACAGGTCGAGCCAAAAGAATACATCCAATAATGAGAAAAGCTGGAAAAACCAACAAAAATTACACTTTATTTATTGTTTCCTCCAGGAATTTTTTTATCACCAGGGAATATTTTGTAGTTACTTATTTTTCAGTGTGGGGGTACACAAATATAGAACACTAGGACAGTCCCACTTAAGATACAGTTTGTCTTAAAGATAAAAAAATATTTTTGCCATGCCGTAAGCATAATTCTTCTCCCTGTGCATACAGTTTTGCTACTAGTCTCACACATAAAAATAAAGTATGTGTAACAATGAGGGGATTTTTCACACAGAAAAACTTGGAAATATTCAGTTTTACATTAGATTTTTTTCAGCAATTTAACAAGAGAACAGCTGCAGCATTCAACTAACCTGCTGCGATTAAAATACACAAACAAGCTCACAACTTATCTGTGCGCTAGGGGGGGTCCATCACAGGACATTCTGTAGGGTCACCAGTAGAGTTCATATACTATAAACAGACCACAGCTGCCTCTTGTAATTTTGCCAACCTGTCAAAAAATGCAAAGGTACTGTTACAAATCGGAAGTATTTGCCGACAAAGCACATTTTCTTAAACTTATTTTAGAGGGAAATATTTTGACTTTTTTTACATATCTTATTAAAGGATTTTACTCTCAACTTTACTCCTGGCCATATGTCAGGTTGCATAATTCAATTGGCAGTGATTTTATGAAAAAAAGACAAATCTCTAATGGTACAACACCCCTTATGTGTACATTTGCACTTCGTTTCTACGTTTTCACAAAGTATGTACAAATCATTTACTATTTAAAGGTTCCATATTGTCAAACAAAGACATATTCAGCTTTTGTACAACAGTTTTATCCTTTGAGTCAATGAACACATTTTGTGTGTCAAATCTGTGTGTGGACACACTTTTTTTCAGTTCACCGCTGACAAATATCTATCCTATTTTACATGCCTTTTTGTATTGCAGTCACCTGTGAAGCAGGAACGGGCACAATGTTACTAACCAATCAAGCTCTGCTCTTGCATTGGTTATAGCCACTGCCCAGATTTAAACATTCAGTGACAGTGTAACTTAAGGTCGACAACGACAGGCTGTTCGTAGTATTCAATTTAGAAGATAAAATGTTCATAAAATATATTGTGATCTATTTGTTGACCGTTAGCAAAAGGAAAAGCAAATAAATACAATACTTTTTTATTATGAACAATATCCATTAGCCATTTAACTAAATGTTCCTAGTTAAATTGGCAGTGTTTATAGCACCAACAGGAGCTAGCTGTGTTTGTGTGTGTGCTTGTGTATTTATGCATTTACAGAATAAAATGTGTAAAGCCGTCAAGGGATGCCAGTTGTTTATTGTTTATTGAGCATTTTACATCTTATGCTATGTCTTAACTTGCTAATATGCTCACATGTTTCCAAATGCCAACATGTTAGAAACTTAAGGATTCTAACATACAAAAATCAGAGCACATTTGTCTTACATAAATGCAGAACCTGCATACGCTTATCTAATAACCTTTATTGAGATTCATGCGGGTTGATAAATATGAATTGACAGGGAGCGTGAGGACTTATGCAACTATACTCAATGTCACACATTTCACTTGTGTGACAGGTATCCTATATTACCTTTTTAGTTTAATCGAATCCAATTTTGGTTATAAAGTAGGCCAGTATATTTCTGTCACTGGCCCGCGCGTTGACACATATGCAATGAAACAAGCAAGTTGACATTGCACGGGCGAAGTACTTCAGATGCGTTATTTGTAGGCTACAGTTAATCTATGGGGCATTGGAGTTTCTACACGAACAACCCACCCAAAACACCGTCACATGATTACGTAGGTGAGTGAATGTGCAGTCGGACTTTTTTAGCAACGCTACTCTTTACCTAAATCCTTATGAGTTCTCCTTTATATATATACCCACAAACTCATGACGTTTTCCCTCCGGGTTAAGGAAAAGTAAATAGTGAAAGACACTGGGACGTAATTGAACAATTCGGGTCCAGAGAAGATGGTGACAACTGAATTTTGTTATAATTGTAGCCAATCACAGACGAATGTGAATACATTTGAATGAACAATCTGCGTGAACTGATCGTTAGTATTCCGTCAGAAATAACAACCCAAAAAGTACGTTTTTTAATCAAACATTCATTAATATATGTTTCTTCGTTAGCAACGTGCTAATTGTTTGACTACATCCCATGCAAGCCTTGTTTAGTTGGGTGTTAGGTTACTTTATTCAAATAATACATTTGCTACATGTTTAGTTATGTACCCCATGTCCTGGAGGAGCAAACGCGCAGCATTTTTTTGGATGGTATAAGAAAAAAATACAAAATAGCAAAATAACATCAATTGTATTACTCAATTAATGAATGTGACCAAAACCAGGTCTTAAACATAAAGTAGGGTGCTGCTAAAAGATCACTACCATGCAGTTATTCTAGCATGATTCAAAGTTCAAAGTTCAAAGTGTTTTATTTGTCAAATGCACAGTATAATACAGGATCATTCTGAGCAAAGAAATTCTTATGACGAGGCAGGCAACAACTACGTAGAACAGAGCCA
>JAVQJS010009469.1:0-13810 GCA_036024795.1 Galaxias rostratus | reverse complement strand
GGGGGGGGGGGGGGCGGGGCGCCCCCGCCGCCGCGGCCGCCCCCCACTGGACTGGATCTGCAGGTGCGAAATCTCATTGACTGAAACCACCACGAGCAGGCTTTCATCATGGCTGCCGCATGGGACCCTATTGAGCTGTGCTAAGTTATGGTTAGAGATGGGCTCACCAGAGTAGGCTCCGAGAGGAAAGGGGTCGGGTCAAAGTGGATTTGTGGGCAGAGGCGTCTATTCATTATCCCCCACACTCTCCCTGTCCGCGTGTGTGCGTGTGTTTGTGTGAGGGATAAGTGCTTGTGATTCATGGAGAAAGTGGGTAACGGCTTAACCTTTTGCTTCTGTATGTCTTCCCATGTTGGTACACAGAAGAGAAAAGAGGGAGAGGCGTGCGAAGGCAGAAAAGGCAAAAATCTTTCTGCCTGTTTGAGCATACCATAAATCGAATTTTCCTTTATCTGCATGCACACATTAGGGAACATTGTTGTGTGTAATCGGTGGATCAGTGCTGCTAAAATATACTGTCATGAAGATGACAAGCCTTGGAGTGTTGCCATTGTGGCATCTTAAAATTTACTGGTAGGTATATAAGTTCCCTACTTTGTCCTCTCAGTGCTCTTCTCTACAATGCGAAAACATGTTTAGTGCAGCCAGCAAAGGCCTCCGGGCTGAACTGACAGTAGACGTGCATTCCATTCTGCCTGATTTCAAAAACAGAAGTCTAATCTTTTTTATGAATTAACCTGATCAGAGCATGAACACTAGGCATGTCCTGAAATCCAAAAAAGAGAGAGGGTTTTATTTTTGCATGTTGGTGTGCAACCTCAATAACCCAGGTGCAGGGAGGTGTGTGTGTGGGGGGGCGGAGGTTGTGTGGGTGTGTGTGCGTGCGTGCATTCAGAATGTAGACTGCTAATGATTGAAAATGACATCAAAATCACCGACCTCAATTGCCGACCTGCAATCACACGAACTGAAGAGGCGGCGTGACCCATGCCCATGACCCGCACATGTCGTTACTTAGAAACACGCGCCAGTCTTGGGCACCACAGCATCGAGGACGTCCACACAGGCTCACGGGGGCCTACGCGCGGTCAACATTCCAGACATGCTACCAGGTAAACTGACTTGAGGTATGTACAGTCACTTCCAGGGTTGAGCAACACGCTATGTGATATACGGTGCGCTGTAAAACCATTCACACACTGGATGTTCATGCTGTATTAGAGAGGAACTTGGCAACACGACGGCTTGTCTTTCCGCATGTTTCTCCCTCTCTCTGCACTGGTTACCCTTCACTAGAACCTTTGTGATCCGTGAGTGGTACAGGAACGCACTTATTCTCACTCACACACACACACACGCCCCCTTCTCCACCGCCCACACACACACTACACACACACACCGAAAGCACTTCTCCGAGCCAGCTGTATCCATGGAAACGAGTCCTTGTACCATGGCCAGAACTTGAAGATGCATATCTCCTCAGAATCCGGAAAACACCTGATTGTACTCAGATTCTAATGCATCGCACTGAAGCACTCAGAGAAAGGAGGTTCAGTCAAAAAAACACAAAGGAATGCCTTTTCCTCATGTCCCTGCTAAAACAGTGTTTTACAATAAAGATATTATTTAGTCAAGCCCCCTGTTGCACCCTATCTGTCTCTTTCTATCTCTCTCTCAAACACACACACACATAAACACGCAGGCACTCGTGCGCGCACACACACACACACACACACATTATATCATAACAATCATAATTGGGCTGTTATTCAAAACTTAAGAAAACCCCATCAGCCATAAAAAAAAGTGATGAAAACGAACAGTTGTGCAACACGTAAAACATTTTGCTGGCTTACCAAAGAGCCCGCCGTCAAATAGTGGTAAAATGTTCCTATTTACTTTGGCTTAGCGCTTATCTGCACTGATGATATTTTTGTTTGGGGAGATACAGTTCTGGGTGGCCTCAAAGGTCTTTCAGTGTTGACGCCTTCGATCCAACTGTGCCCATCTTTGGGACTTTCGATCAGACTTTGAAGACGCCGCTCCGGAAACACCCTGTTTATTATCTTGCGTCAACTCATCATGTCATCTTTTCACATGGGCAGTGACCCTGGCGTGTGTGATTGTTTTCCCCACAGCAGCTTCACTGGCTGCAAATGAAGAATGTGTGCGAGACGTCAACCTCTGACACAGGAAGTTCTACTTGGTCTGGTTGCTGAAATATCACAGCCTCATCTGTCATCCTGGAAAGCCCATACTTAACCTGGCTGCTGAGTTATGTTCCAATTACAATGTTCACTTGTTCTGCGGAGCCCTTGTGTTTAAGCATGGCACTTGCCTTGGACCAAAGTCAGGCTTTCTCTTTTGGTTGCTAAGCGTTACCTGCTTAGAGGGGTGTTTCTTCTTCATTGTTTGTTCTACTGTGCCGCGTCGACCTGGGCTTCCTCTGTTGGTTATCTTCCGACTTGTTCCCACAGGAGCTGATGACTCAAAAGCTCTCTCGAAAGATTCATCATCAAGTAGGAATAGCCTGCGCCGTGAAGCAGTGTTCTCTTTTAAAACCCAGGGACAGCAACCAGACAAAATGGTGTAACTCATTAAGAACAGCAAGCGAGTGGGCTTGGCCTTTCCAATCTGATATCACTCCCTGCGAGTAGGAGACATTCCAAATGGAATAACCCTGCCCCCTCCCCCTCCCTCTCCCTCTCCCTCTCTCCATTGGTATTCCATGAGCACGGCAGGGATGGCAACCGAACCCACACAAAAGCCTTTACCGCAGCAAAATTGTCAGTCGAGAGCGTGGCACACAGCCGGGCAAACCCGAACCTGTCACACGTCACTCAAACACATCCACGGCGGACACGTATAGGCACATCTCACCCCACGGGCTCCCAGGGGAGCTCCCCCTCGGCAGCGTCCATACCCGGAGACCAGGCCACCACCCGATGAGCAGATTCTATCCTGCAACCCGCTGTGTGCCTGTTTGTATGATCAGGTGGACATGGAAGGCTGCACAAGCCGCTGTTCGGGAGCTTGTCTAAGCGCAGCCCGAGCAGCCACTGGAGTGTGTTGCCTTTGGAGTCCGTTAGCCAGAACTTTGTTGTTGCTGCAGACAGGGCTCCTAAATCATTGTGCTTATTTGGGTGTTGATGCAAGTGGATTAACCTGCCAGCGTGGCCACCCGTGGGATCGTCCTCTCCTGCTGCGTGTGAAACGGGTGTTCTTTGTGCAAAGCCAAAGGGATGCAGGTTGGCACAGAGCGCTGGCGGAATGTGCTACTCCTCTTCTTCTTTTTTTTTATTGAACGCATAAATTCAGTATGTCCAAACATTCGCTTCACGCAGGCTGCTACCCAGGATTATCTAGTTAAAGTACATTGCCCAATGACAACGTGGGCCTACGTAGCCACACATCAGTCAGTGTGGCTCTGGTCATGGTGAACAGGACTGATCTCCTAAGGCAACGGGCTCTGGCGTTGATGCCATAGCAGCTGGCAGACTACCGGCTGTCAAAAGCTCTTGACAGATTCAACTCTTAACTGATTTACAGTGTTGGCTTCCATCTGATGGCTTTTTTCAGTTGACGGTGTCTGTGAAAACATTGCCCTACAGGAATCAAATTGAGACGGCAGCAGCTTTCTATTAGCTGTGGAAAAATTCTGAACATTCATGTTCTCGGACTCCAATTAATCGTGGTCGTCTTCCTCCCTCACCTTCAGCGCTCAAATAACCAGGGATTTCCCTGCCATTTTTCCGTCAGCTTTTTTTTAAAGGACGATTAATTACTCAAGGGTTTTCGACCAGAATTATACCCAAAAGGAATTAAATTAGACATTGATCATGACATTATAGCATATACTTCAGTGAATGATGACATTGGTGTCTTATAGATTGTCTGAGTGGAGGCGTCCTTCAATCCATCCTGAAACATCTGCATTCTCAGGGTGCGTTCACGTTCTATGAAAAGGAGTAAGCCAGTGGGCTTTCTGACTAACCGCTGCCGGAAAGATAGTTGGAGAGGACGTACATTTGCTCCTTCCACCTATTTCCTTATCACTTACCATCCCACCTATGCATATGCATACATTCATACACACACACACACACACACACACACAAACACAGACAAATGTACTTATGTGTGTGCGTGCACACATAGACACCACAAACACACACACACACACACACACACACACACACACACACACACACACACATTCATAAACACAAACACCGCTTAGCTTTTATGACCAAAACCCTCCAGAGACTTTTGCCATTTTTTTATAATTACAGCAAACCTGCTTGGCTGGCTTTGAGACAAGTCGTGTAAGGAGGAACTTAGATCTTTTTATTTGTTGTCAAATTTATTCAGCCACAATGCTTATGCAATTATTTTAGTTGGCACCTCTGAACGCCAACTTGAAATGCACTTTCTCTGCTTCTCTGAAAGACAAGCTAAGCTGTTGCTGGTATTCCAGGAATTGTAGTCTTCACTGAGACTCACAGCTATTAAATAAGCCAACGATGTCTCCCTATCATACCTTATCCCTGGTGTTTTTTTAGTAGCAGTGAATAATTGTCCAGTAACATTGTTACAAGACTTGCACAGAAAGTGTAAAAAATCTAACAAAAATTTTAATGACAATGGTAGACAAACACAACAGTTTTTTTTACTTCTATTTTTAAATATTCAACTCATACTTTCCCATTGAGGAAATACTTTATTTGTATTATTATTATACAAATACATATTATTTTGAGCTTGGGACAGTGGTGGAATGGAATTTCCCCCCAAGACAGATCAGCACTGTCTCCATGTATTGAATTTGTCTTGAGGTGGAGTCTCCAACAGTGAGAGAGCCAGCTCTGAGGTAATGTTTGTCTCTGTCTGCTTTCAGGTTCTGCCTGTAGTTATTAACATTGAAGTCTTTATCATACTTTGATGGTGTGATCTTTTTTTTCTCTGAGACACTATGCACAGCTATTGGAATGGGTTTGTATTTACCGGAGGTGTATCAACTTGCACAAGATTTTTGTAGGTGGAGAATAGACTAAATGCTGCATGGTGGATATATTGTAATGGACAATTCAATTTGAACGGGGATTCCTGTCCCTGACCCTAGGGGGCGACTCTTCATTTGCCTTCCACGAAGACTGGGCCTTATTATTCAGATCACACCTGCCATTTTCAACAGGTGTGTTTCCCCCCAAAGTCTATTTGCCAAGTGCAAGAACATAAAATAGACACATTGGAGAGCCAGGATTAGACTTTAAGTGGCCAGGTATTCTCCCCACAACAGAATGCAACAATGAAATGAACAGAGCCTATAGAATCTGTGTGTTTGATAGCAGATTCCCGTGTGATGACTAGACAACCTTGTGAATGAATCCTTGGGAGGGGGGGGGGGGGGTGACACTCTGCTCTGGACTCTATTCACAGTACTTTGGTGTGTGTGTGTCAACACTATACCCACCTCTAAGGAGCCTGCTGTATCAATAGACACACACTTCAGGTAGCCGCAGTGTATAAACAAAGAGGTTACACAATTCCACTGCTCCCTTGAACCTTGTTGGCAAACGGTGCGTGTGCAGCGTGTGCTGTATGTGTTCCACAGTAGGGGTTGTTTGATGTCTCCTGAAACCTGCCTTTGAAGACCTGCCACATGCAGCAAGCTTCCACCTGCTCAGGAGAGGCTGCCTGCTGCCGCGGCCCAGCTCCAGCTCTCCCCTGGAGGAACCTCAACGTCAAGCTTCGTCTTGTGGAGCACATTCACCTCCCCCGCCAAGGGGCTCATTACCATTGTCTTCCATGAGGCGAGCCAGACTCCTTTCCACCTCTCACTTCCATATAGTTTCCTATATGCCGCAGTGATCCTATCTTGACAACTGATCAAACGCTCCTTGTGTCTATGAACGCTTGGAAAATACGAACCAATTATTTGTCATTACGACGCGTAATCCAGGGCTACAGACAACCAGCCGAGGTCATGACAAGCCATCTTGTATTAACTTGTGTGCCATGATATATACATTATATGTCAGTCGAAACGAGGACAAAGGCATCTTCACACAAAGGCTCTTTGAGCTCCAATTTCACAAATGGATGTCAGAATATATGATTGATTCTCAGCAAAGTTGTTGAAAGAGTGCTGAAGTGTCTAAAGGTGCCGGGAGACTAGCCACCAAGGCTGCCTTTGATCTTGAGAGCATAGGGAAGCAGGAAGAGATTGCGTCCCCTTACAGCGGCCCTTTTCCTGAACCACTCCCTTACGCCCCTGGGCCAAGGTGAAATAAAAAAGAAACTATGAAATAATAGGCAATACCATGATGTAAAGACATTAAGCCTTTTTGTTGAGTGGGTTCCTCTCCGTTTTCCCCCTGAGAAGAGACCCCTGTTGAGAACAGCGGTGTGTGCGTGTGACTTTCTCCTGGAGCAGACACCTCTTTGTCATCTATCCGGTCACCAAACACCCACCCTTTAGAAAAGCATCGATTTATGATGGAAGGGATTCCGCAAAACGGACAATACGCCGCAACGGCTCTTTGTCCTCACTCAAAAAAGGTACAGGTGACAATGGGATCGGGGCCATAACAGTATACTCTGTCCTCTTTTGGGACCGGAGGTGAATAGATCACATCCCCCAAAGCTGGGTCAGCCCCATGACCTGGCAGAAAACCCATTCCAATGGAATGACTGTGTGCATGGTAGTCTGGTTAAACAGGAGTGTCCTTTCTCAGCTTCCCTTGTAAACCCTGTTTTCAATTTTGTCTGGGACTTTACCTTTACCTCACGTTTGAAACCATGATGTTCGAATAACAAAGATACTTGACTGATTTTGCTAGGTGCTGTGAACGCAACTATATCTTATATGGCTAAAAACATAAATCAAGATACTGTAGTTTATCAGAAAGCCAATTATCTGACTTGACCGCTGCAGTTGAATCCTTGTTGGTGGGTGAAAGTAAACTGTGATTGGTGTCTGGATGCTAACAAAGATCTCTTCTTTCCACCCTGGTCTTTGGCCGCCTTCGGCTTCTTTTGTCCTAAAGGCTATCTCATTAGCATCACTGAGGCTGACCTGAGAGCGAAGAGTCCAGCTGTGTCCCACCCGGCCTCACAGACAAACCTTTGACCCCGGCGTGAACTGTAGGATCATCTACAACTGTCACTGCCTCTCCATGTCTCCGTCACTTTGGCCATCTTTCAGTGGCGCCAATCCACTCTAATTCGCTGTTGCTCTTTTTAACGGATTATGACTCTGAAAAGGTTAGGTGTACACATCATACCAACGTAAGCGCATGGTTATTATAGCGGGCTGGTAATATCCACCCTGGATAGGTTTTATTGTTCCACCAGCATGGTGGGGCTGATGACCTGACATACCACCCATTCAAAACGCTACTATCTTCCCCTTTGTCACCTTTCTCTCTCTGTTTACAGCCAACACTGGCTGCTGTGTACAGCCAGACTGAGACGTGAAACCGTACTGGGTCGGGAAAATGCTTCCCGTGGCACGCCAAGGCACCAATCGATGGCGGAGCCATTGACCGCGCTCAAAGTTGTACCGTGGCAAACCACGTGCTCCTTCTAATAGGTTAAAACAGGTTTCCCCTAAAGCGGCATGTTTTCATTACCAAGGTTCATCTCTTAGATGCCATCAAACCCCCCTGTGGCTCTACTGTTAGCTGAGGGCGAACATCATGATAGAAAATGTATCGGGTTGTCCAGTTGTCTATTGCCATCACACCAGTATTGAGGTTTCAATATCAAAACAGGTACACAAAGTCTTTTTAGATGTCTTTTAACTCCATTAACATTGAACGTGGGGGTGTTTCCATCACTTGGCAGAACATGAGTGCAGAGTGAGAAGATTAATGATATAATAGCTCTGACCACATGGTGTAGTTATTTAAACTGGCAGCATCAGCTCAAATTGTTTCATGGCTTTCCGCAGTGATACATTATAGGAGCGTGTCCGGGCAGGTTGGCAGATTCTGGAGAGCAGAACTCACTGCAACTCCCTCTGAACCTTGCAGCCTTGGGAGTCTTGAGTTTGGAAGCTATGACACCATCAGTAAAGTACACACAGAATGTTTACAATGACTTGTTTGTGCACCGTTCCTTCGCACAAGGCTCTCGCTCTACACAGAAGAAAATCGTTACATCATGCCGCGCTTATGATCATCTTGATCTTATGATCAACTTATGATCCTTTCTGTAACATCGGGGTGATACGATTTTCTTCTTTCTGTTGTCTTCACACCGACTTTGTTCACTTTGCTTGAAACTGGTGCCGGGAGATTTTAGTCAGAGAGACAGATGTTGTAATCAGCCAGTAACTACTAAGGAGGACTGAGCCTCTCAAAAATTATGCGGTTGCTGATGAACCTGTTGCACTGTAAAACCCAAAGGAAGCTGTCTGCACAGGGGGTGACACATTTTATTGTATTCGCGGATGGACTGAGCCGGCTGGTTGACTGGCAGACTGGCTTGCTGGCTGGGCGGGCGGGCTGGTTGACTGGCTGGCACACTGCTGGAGCATGATCAGTGACACTACCCAGGAGTCTCGGGGCCTGCAGGGGTTATAGTGAGTTTGGTGTTTTTGTTCAAAACATCCCGTGTCAGGATGACTGAGACGTTGCAGGATTACTGTAAGCTTGGCTCAGGTGACGTCTTCAGGTGGAGCTGGGGGGGTGGGGGGTTGGGGGGGCGTGGGTATGGAGGGGTTGGGGGCAATGTGGGGAGGGGGGTCGGGGTATGAGGGTCCTCCATGGACCAGGTCAAAACTCCGTGCCAAACAGGGGAAAAGTAAAGTATCATATGGGACGCTCAGATCTTCTGCAGATACTACAGTGGGCTCCACAGCTAGTGTGCTCAATCATCAAAGGCTGCCATTCAAGTGCACTCAAAGGTCTCATGTCTCCATTGCTCCGATGCATCACCATGCTCTGATTACATATTTTAGGAGTTTTCTTTAAAAAAAAAAACACAACAGGGTTTGTTTCAACGAGCCAGCTTCTTGAATGACTCCAGTTGACGGTCGGCCTGCGTGTGTCGCAGTGCATTCTGATTTACGCGACAAGAGCAGGAGGTGATCGTCTGACCACTTGGCTTGCCCGGGAAAATCAGACAGACTATGGGAAGTCTGATCTGGATCGTTTGAGATGTGGGCGGCTGCCCTCAGACAAAAAAAAAAGAAGCAGAGGATCTCTCTTGTGGGGAGTGCACATTGTGGGCTATCGTCCCCGTCCATCGCCGCAGCGCCTCACACATCAGGCCGTTGAGAGACTGCACAAAGAACCCATATCTCAGGAATCACATAAAGACAACCTTGTGCTCTGCAATTTACTGCGCTGCGCTCAGGTGCTTGTGCATGTCTCAACCAGAGGAAAAACAAAAGTATGACTGACAGAATCATGTGTCAGAAGATTTATGGAGGCAGAGAGCGAGAGGGGAAGAAAAGGAGTGGAAAGCACAGTTTCCCTCTTTCAACTCTTCTACAAATTATTGTATTTAGAAGTGTCCCCCCTTGTTTGAGTAAAATGTTTGAAACAGCTGATTACTGTCCTGACAATTTACACCCACAATGTTGTTATATCTGTGGTAGACACCTAGGTAATGGAAATATGCTAAATTCGAAATAATCTTCTTTGTTAGAGGATTAAGCTTTTAATTATAATGGTACATTAAAACACATTTTAGTGTGCAAGATTGATGAGGTGAAAGTTCAAAAGAGATGTTAGAATAAATATTTTTTGACAAGCCTATATGAAGTAATTTTAATCATTTCACAACATGTTCTGTCAAACCCAACCTAGACAGGATAGAATTCATAATAGATTGTTCTTTAGGACTATAATGACAGATTTGGGTTGGTTGGTTGGGCTGCCATTTTGTAATAGGTCACAAGACCAAGTTGGACGCCATGGCAGCTTTCCAGCAAAAAAACGGAGTGAGCCAGACAACCAGCTATAAATCTGCCTCCACCACCAAACTCCAGGTATCACAGGTGATCTGTTTGTGCATGCGTGTCTGTGTGTGTGTGCGTGTGTGTGCACACGCACATGCATGCATATGTGTGAGTGTGTGTGTACGTGTGTGTGCGCGTGTGTGTGTGTGTGTGTGTGTGTGTGTGTGTGTGTGTGTGCACGTGTTTGTCTGCCTGTCTGTCTGTGCATGTAAACAAAACTCCAAAGGGTAAAGTCACCCAACTTCAGAGCAACATAGATTTCCGTGCTCTCAACATCTTGGCATTGCCTTAGTCCTGTTTATAGACAAACACAGCCTAAGAGTATAATTAGTGTTTCAGTGATGTTGCATGGTTTCTAGCTTAGACTGCCATATCAAAGAAGCATAGTGTTTGGTGTCAGTGAGGACTTAGTGAGGTTGTGGGTGACCGTGGCCTCTGTGTAATTTTCCGTGTGCACCTGACTGAGGACAACAATGTCGGTGAATTATTTCAAACAGTAGCTAATTAAAAGTTTGTTTATTGAACACGGCACACTGTGTCTTTAGGGAATTAAGGCCTTAATGTCACAGTGTGCCTAACCATTAATCTGGGAGTTCTCCCTTCACCTCATTCACAGTAGCCACTCAAGCCTGAGATTTTTCCCTGTCTGGTAAAGGTTAACTGAAGACATAACTAAGTGACTCTCAATAGGCCAAAGTAAGTGATCCACATTAGATTCTCTGAGATCTAAAAGCCAGCACTCCCATTTGAGTACTTCTTTAAGACATGAGATATTGTGATGAGCGTCTTACAAAGCCCCCCAAGATAAAGTTTAACCGGGACTGATTGGGTTGCTGCCTATTCTTATGCAGGAGGCTTTTGTATCAATATTATGAAAGCAGAACGCTTTTGTCAATTTAGGCGACGTCTGTGCAAAATATATCCTCTTTAAAACCAATTCTTTTTTTTTACAAGGATCATCCTTGTGATGTATTACCCTTCATATTTTAGATAGATCGGACAGTGGGGCTGATAGTATATCAATTTTATTTTCTAAACGCTTTAAATGCAGCCAGGTGAGAACTAGAAATTTACAAGGTGCATTTCTCTCTTTCAGAAACGTTATTGGGACCAAGTCCTCCATCAACTCCATGGCAGGCCTATGGGAGTGGAATCTAACGATTGTGGGCTTTAGCATCGTTAACATTTCCCGGACATGTCGCCCTGCCTCTCGTGGAGACTGCGCCACATTTTCGGGGCCGCAGTGCGAGTTGTTGTAGCAACTAGTGGACCCGGAGTGAATGAAGCAGATGTGCGAGTCATCTATCACCTGACAGCTCCCACTCCTCTCGCCTGAGCAAGTCATCACCGTGGCAGGCTCCGAGACCAGCCTCATCAATTACACCAGCACCCTACCATTACAGCCTTCCTAACTCTTTTCTTCTCCTCCTCTCTCCACATTCACACCGTTTCTCAGTTGGCATAGATGGACCCTCAATTAAGCATGAATAACTTTCCCCCTCAAAGAATGTCTCTCTTTGGACTGCTGCTGCTGGAAATCGCGCAGATTGCAGCCGTTGGAGAGGCCCTTTGGCGATTCATTTGTCTATGTCATCGCCATCTGATGTCGGGGCCTTCTTTGTGTTCTTGATAATACACATGGTGCCTCCGTAAAATCACAATTTAACCATATGTTTTGTACAAAACCAAAATAATTAAACTGAAGATGGTTTATTAACATCGATTCGATCGGTAATTAAAATGCCATTAATGTAAATCTTTCCATGCAATTTCAATTTAAGGTACAATGCGTTTTTCTAAAAATATCAGTTTAAAGTTGACAATATTATGGAATATACACTTGGTGCAACAGTAAAACAGCTCGTGTAATTTATTTGCGGGTTCAAAAACTACCAGAGGCTTCCACGTTAACAACGGTGGGGAAGCGCTTGGCGCACTCCCTGAAAACGGTGCGCCTGGCGCCTCCTTGAGTGGATCGTTCGTTTCACCCGACGTTTTCTGATGGAGCGCTCAAAGAATAAATCTGAGTTTTTGAGGCGCGACACTCGTCAATGTCTATTCATCACAGTCGACCAATCAAAAATATACAATAGGCAGGGACAGAAATAATAATATGCAAAACAGGGCGGGTGGAAAACAGTAGTTACCGATGTCGGATTTTTAATTTTGATCGTGTGTCATGATAACAGCTAACAACGATATGTGTTGGGTAGCTAAAAAGCTAAAAGCTGCCGTACTAACTACTGTCACTGTATAAAATAAATTTCATACAAAAGATAACTTTCAATTATCAGATGATGTTGTGACCTTGCCGCATCAACAAAAAAGCTCCCCGTCCAGCTGGAAGAGCCAAAGTTGCAGACGATTCTATACAGAACGCCTGGTGCCGCATTTCGAAGGGCATTCAGTGCGCAATGACACAGCTCCGCTAGGTCACTTGTTAAAATCCTTTTCCCATGGCAGAGATTTTGAATATCAATAGAATGAATAACGTCTTGAAGAGTGCGATCAAATTATAAATAACCGTGTTGTAACAGTACAACACGATTGAAAAAATGACACCCTCAGAGTCATTGCTTGTTAGTGTGATCTCGTTCTTGTATTCCACCAATAAGTAGTCATGAAATGCAGTTAACATAGCGGTTTTAACAGAGCATCATGCATCAATGGGAAACTATCTCAAACGTTTCCTCACATACAGAGAACAAAACCATGGCAGGGGAAGTAGTGGCCAAGTAAACCTTTTCCAAATCATCTCTGCTAAGGAACCAAAGGAAGAACCAGACCGTGATGTATGCGAGAAGAAATCCAGCAGAATAAATAAGACATTCATATAAAAATAAGCTTTTACAAAATAAACTCTAAAAACCAATATTTACCCAAAAAAGTAGAAAAGGCGGGTATGCTTTTAGTCAGTGAACTTAGTATATTCTGTTTTAATTTTTCAGCTTGAGGTGAGCATTGTCATTGAAGACGGTAGAGTGAATGCCCTTCTACCCCAGAGTGGGGTGGTCCAGACTAGCAGCAATACAGGGGGGCAGACTTAGAGAAGGTCAATCTCAGTAGCCTCAGTATCAACCTAAACAATATACTCAACAACACTCCACATTCCAAGGTGGTTCAATTCTGGTGAAGTTCACTACATGGTCTAGTTTTGATTGCATTAGACAAAAGAGAAAAACTAAAACTCCTAGGGGCTAAGTGTTGTTCCATAATGGACAAAATCAGTAGTTTCTTTATAGAATAAATTAATATTATTTACTAAATACAGTGTGTTAAATATTCCCGGTAGCTGTTTAACATTTTGTCTGTGCATAACATGTCCTACAGTAGAACCAGGAACAGAGAACTACAGTGGGCTGCATTGTCCAGCATCAAATGGAGCACCAAGCTGGAGTGTCCAATTGCTTAGGAGTCCAAACTTCAGTAAAAATCCATAGCTTACAGTCTTAGAAGATGCAGTTGCTTGGTCCCAGTAACCCCCAGCAACTTCATTGTGTATAGTTGATGAACTGGGGCCATCCATTACCATTTCCAGAGGAGAGTTTTTGTTTCCCTTTATAGTATTCTGCTGTACTGTTATACCATGGCACAGCTTATTTTGCTCATAGTCTGAGCCGATACAGTCCTCCCAGTCAAAATCTAGAGGAAAGACAACGGGGCCGTATGTGCAAAAGTAATCATCACGCTCCGTCCTTAACTTATGCAATTCCTTATCACCTATGGCTGGGCTGCATAAAAAACAGCATTCTAAAAGAACAACTCCATGTTCCAACATTCAAACACACACACACACACACACACACACACACACACACACACACACACACACACACACAC
>JAVQJS010009461.1:0-10456 GCA_036024795.1 Galaxias rostratus | reverse complement strand
CCCTGCTGTAGTCTTCCTTATTCGAGGTACAAATAAAGAGCCTGCCCCTGTTGACCGAAGCAGGCGTGGCGGATCATAGAAGACCAACAGCTCGCTTAGATACTGCGGCGCAAGACCAGTTGAAGGTTGGTGGCTCTGAGCTCATAGAGGGGAAGGAGAGATGTTGACCTTGGCTTTCCTCTCAGTTGTAAACTGGTGGTTGGGGAGACTTCACATGCGCTGAGAACATCCTTCCCTTCACTGGTCAGAATAGAGGTTTGCGCTTTGCTTCAAGGTTCAGTTCATCTGAGACGTCAGCTCCAAGTTCCAAATCACGACAGTACCTGAGTAGCAAGTCTCACCTTGGTTGGGCAGGTGAACCTTAAGGCCAAGTCTAATGTACAGCGGAACAAATTTATCAAATCAATGCGGTAACATGGATCCTTTGGTAGCCTGAAATATGTATACGCTTTTAATATTATTAATAATGCATAAATGAAAAACCCAATCTCAAATTAGATAAACTCACAAGCTAATAAAATGACATGCTAATCTCAAATCGGAACAATTACTATGGCATCCCTTTCAGTATTACAATGAGGAAAGCAATTAGCTAAAAGGGTGTAAGATTGACCCAAGCTTCAGGTTCAATGAGGCCACACCAACATTTTATTTAGTCACAAAAAACAACAACAACAAATACAATATATAATCCCTTTATTCTCATTCTAATGATGGTTGTATCAAACATCTGAACCACTATCTAGAGATTCATAGAGAGAGAGGACTGCAGGTTGTACAAATGTCTCAGTCACCTATTATATCTCACACCCATCAGTCATTATAGTGTGACATTATAGGGAGTAAAAAGTAAATCAAACCTAATAAAAGCTTCTTAAATGCATGTCATTTGTTAACGGACCTAAAACCAGATGTGTGCTTCTTTGACTTGGAGAGCCCAGCAAAATATGTATTTTTGAAAGCTCCTTTCGAATTTAAAACAAAACTGTGTTAATCAGACCAGTGGTGCTATCTCAATATTTACCTAGACTCCATAACAGAGTGCTTGTTTGTACTAGGGTGAGAGAGAGAGAGAGAGAGAGAGAGAGAGAGAGAGAGAGAGAGAGAGAGAGAGAGAGTTGCCAAATAAAGCAAAATTACTCCAGCATTAACCACAAAAGACCATTTTTTCCAACAGTCAAGAAACATGAAACCCCATATCCATAGGAAACAACGTTTGAAATTCACCAGAGGACTAAACGTGAGAGTTCAACAAGGGATTAAAGAGGGCCAATGGGCAGCTAGGTTAAAGATGAGTAGAACCTAGCAGGAAGGAATACTATTTTTTGATTCTGCCGATGGTTTCCGTATGGAAACACTACATCAACATTGAAATGTTTTATAATATCTTTGGTGAAGACGCCATCTGTGTAATATAAGGACGTGAAGTACAAAAATAGTCCCTGCAAGAAATCAATGCCAAGAAATATAAAAAAATTGTGTTGTAGCAGGGGTCTGTCATTGGCAACCTTGGATGTCAGCATGAATGTGTACGCTTTATACAGGGGTTTTTCAAAGCTTTATCATTAAGAAAACTATATTTGTTGAATCTTTCCAGAAAAGGGTAAAAAAAAATATAAATAAAAAAAAATTATGAAGTTGAGTGGGTTGTTACATGTAAACTTTGTATGAACGGACCAGTGCCAGCACCACTTGTCAAATTACTCACACCCAGGACACCCCAGAAGATGTCTTCCCGACGAACAAGAATATTGACATAAAACTCACAACTGTCACAACAAGTCGAAAACAAGTAACCATGGGGACTCAATTTAGAAACCAAATACAAGATCCTATAATAACAGCCCTGTAGAATTCCTTAACCTGACCATAATTCTGGCCTTCTTTGTGGTGGGCCCCAGTATGTGCCTGTGTTGTACCGTCCATTCTCTCCTCCGATTACTGCTGTAATTGGTCTGTTTTGAAATCGGGCAGCCCATAAATATAGCGTCTGTGGTTGGTGGGTGACAGCACACTCAGTAAGCACCCCCATCATGGCAGCACATGAGAACACATTCCAGTTGAATAGGTCGCAGTAAGCACGTCTTGACGGGTTCGGAGAGCTCCGAGGGTTAAATTAGGTCGGTTAGGAGTAACTTTGTGCTTTTTTTAAGTTGGCTGTATTGGGACTCCAAAAGGCGACAGTCGCATAACATTTCAGATTCTGACAAGTAGTGCCATGCATCCTTGTCTTCAGTTGGCCTCGTGCGTTTACACCGATAGAGGCATAGTGGCATGGTGAGACCCGCTGGTAAGTTAAGACTCTATGTGACCTGGAACCGACCCAACGGGTCTGTCATTGTGGCAGGAGATAAGCTCTAGTGTCTACAAGTCCCTGTTGGAAAATTGTTGTCAATGTAAGTGTTAGTCACATCGTAGACCGTTATCGTGTTTGAGTGTGCTTATCAGTTTGAAAGTTTCCCGCAGACGGAGTGTCAGATGGAGTCTTGACAGTGTGAACAGCTGCTATATCTACAGCTACAGTAGATGGAGAATAGACAGAACAAGAGAAGTGTGTTCTTCTACGGTTGCTAAAATAATTACACAGCAAGCAGCGGCACGGAAAGCTACAATCACACTTACATAAAAATAAAGATTTTAGCTTGAAGCAAACACCATCCACTGTAACAACAATCTGCTCCCTGTTATCGGGTGTCTCGTTCCAGTCACTAAACATTGATTGATAGGGCAGGCCAGTGACTTTCCGTGGTTTCTTGCTCCACCATGATGACAGACATAATCCCCCTGGATGTATCCTGGTAGGCTGAGTATTGATCTGTGGCCTAGGAGAAACCCATTAAAAGGGTTTTAACGAACAAGCTGATTAGACCCTTGTTGATGACCACTAGTGAGTGTATGGGGAACCTTGTTGTTAGGATTCAGCTGTACCCTTCAAAAGACGCTGAGGTGTGTCATCCCCCTAACTGCAATGTATTTGGAAAACCAAAATCACACCATTTAAATTAGCACTTAACTGACTGACAACATATACATTCTTAAATAGGTGACATTAAGATACTGCAATCGTCGTTGCTAGCACTGCATCTTGCAAATTTTACAAAAAGGAAACGTAGAGTACAAGTTCAATGTTTTCTATGGCTGATTAAATTTAGGGACAGATATTATTTTTGCCATGGTTCTGTGAAGAAACTCGGGGATCCTGTTATGCTCAGTTAAGCTACTGTTCCTGCAGACTTGGCTTGGTTGTGGGGCTCTGTGCTCCGAGTACTAATCCTACTATAATTACAGGGAGCCCGGCTGGTTGCCAAGGAAACCAAAGAGAAACTCTCCAGGAATGTCTTTCCCTCCTCTCTTCTTGTCTCTTTCAGTTTGGACTGATCTTCCTTTCCATATCACAGCCCCCATCCCACACTAAACATGCTTAAATATCTCTCTCTCTCTCGCTCTCTCTCTCTCTCACATAGTATGTTGCAAAGATAAGAAGAAAAAGGGACCACGATGAAGAATGAAATGCATGCCATTAGGGCAGGCCTGCCAGGTGAAATTTGTTGTGCATCCCCAGAATAGAATTCAAATTCAATCCGTTGAGACCAAACATTGGAAGGTGGTAAAAGGCAGTCACAGTCAACTATACCCCATCCACTCCTCATGTAGCATAAGAAATTACATGGAACAGGAGCAGAACATAGAGCAGCCAAGTATAATATAATGATATTAATAATAATCTTAGTAATAATAATAATATAATAACAATTCATTAGATTTATGTTTTGTGCTTTTCTTGACTATCAGTCTGGGTGATACCCAACACCAATTTGCACCAAACTTGCTCACCCAACATATCGCAACAGACTTTTGCACACCCAGATTGACTCGTTATATTGGCAGTGCCTTTGTCAAGGCATTAAAAGAAGTATAACCTATATTTGTGTAAGTGAGAGGAGACCTTAGCACCAAAACCCACACAAACACCAGGAGAACTTGCAAACTCCACACAGAAAGCCCCTTGAGATCTTTACATTGGAAAGATCTCCACCAAAACTTGGATCCTTCACTGATCTAATGCCATAAAATGACATCCTATGCCCTATCACAGTGCTTATTTTATACGGAGAGATAAAACTCCCTTTGAGTCTTCACAGCAACTGTGCACATAACACCTATACAAACGTTGTTAATCTTTAGCTGCTTAAAGCAGTGAAATGAACACCAAAGCTAATGGACAGCTATCTGATGCTTTATAAAAAAAGACAAAAGCGCTTTGAAGCACCTCTTTGGAGAGTGGCTCACAGACATTGTCTATCTCGTGTCCACAAAGACAAATACATATGAATGGCTTGTGGTGTGTGTCATGCTCACCCAAACAAGACGGGCCGATGAAAGACATACAAAGAGATTAAACACAGGCTTTGTTTGACATGAAATAGAGAGTCGCCACTGACTGTAGACTGCTGTTGTCGTGATTCTCCATCTCCCCACCTCAGGAAGATCACAAAAGCACAATGCAGTCACAACTACACGCACACACGCACACGTGCACAGACCCACACATTGGTACACAAATACACACATGCTGGGGAAGATGGCCAAACTACGCAGGCCCATGTAAAACACAAGGGATTTTAACCACAAACAGGCACACACATGCGGGACAAGAGAAGGAAGTTAACAAATCATCTAACCTTCATGGATCCATTCCTGTGTGTGTGTGTGTGTGTGTGTGGTTGTATGCCTGGGCTGGTAATGTATGTGTGCCCTAGCATTATGACCACCTCGCAGGCCTTGCTTTGACTGCCAATCCAGTCACTCAGCTGCCATTACCAGGCTCCGCAGCAGAGCCCGTCGGCGTCCCAGCCGGAGCCTACCACCGTGATGTCACAACACTACGCAACTCTCCGGTCTCTGCAAGACGGATCTCAATCACTTAAGGAGAAAGAAGTGGCTCCCCTGGTTATAACGCCGGCCCCTTGTTGTTGGTGGACCTTTTACGTATCACCTTGGCATTGACGGTTGGAGTAAGTTACAATGTCAAGTGGATGTTAGTCAAATGTTGGTGGAATACACAGTAGCCAATTCAAAGCCAGAAAGATTACTCGCTCGGAAAAATTCCATCTATAATCCCATCAGAAATTTCATTTTTGTTTGTGACTTGTTAGCCTTTGTTAAGATTATACGATTCTGCTAATCAGTGAATACTGGTAGTATCAAGACTGGACTACCAGGTGCAATCATTGTATGATTTCCACTGATGTAGCCAACTCTCTCTCCACTCTTCAAATGTGTAATGCCAGTACTGTAAGTAGTGCTTAAAAAAGCGGTTGAAAGTGGGAAAGGGAAAATGCGAGGAGGAAAGTAAAATCTAAATTTGCATGTCATACTGGTTTCAACAGTTAGTCATGAGGGAAGACTGCTAAAGCCACAGGCAGTTGTCCAGTTACATACAAATTCACCCACACTCAGACGTCAGGCGCACACACACACGCGTCTAGTCTGCTTCTATTCATCACGTTCGCATGTGTGCGTAAGACTGTGCTTTCGAGAGAGAGAGAGAGAGAGAGAGAGAGAGAGAGAGAGCAGTGTCTATCTAACTTAATGTGCGTGTGTCCAGCTGAGAAGCTCCTGAAAGTGTCCCACCCATGTTAGCATGAGACTCCTTGCAGTCTGAATTTTCATCTAGACAGCAGATCCAGCAACTCACATTGGCTGAGTTTTCAGGGATTAAAGATAGGAATGCTAATAGTCAGAGCTGAGTTTTAACTGAGCTGGACTCGCAAAGACGGTTGGAAAACATAGCTTTGGTTTACTCATCCACAGTCAGCGAGCATGGAACCCCAGGAAGCCACCCTCCCATTCCTCCAAATCACTCCATCATTATGTCATTCACTGGTACTCCTCTAAAGTTAACCCAGCCTGTCCAATTGCAGGGTCAAGATAGCCATGCTCTTGGGTGTCTTGACCCTCGATCCCCCAGATAAATCCTACCTTGAATTGAGTCTTTTGCTAGCCAGATCCCGATCCACACCGTTAGCTGACTGAGCCATGATGCCCACTCCGCTGCCGCTTTGCCTATTGCTTTAAGTCCGTTCTCCAAATACTCCTCCTCCAGCTGCTTGTTCAAAAATCTTTCTGCTTTATTCAATCAGCCACCACCCTCTCTCTTCCTCCCTCGCCCTACTTCTCTCCCCTTCCCTTTCTCGTAAAGCACAGAGATGTCAGCTGCTAAGGAAGTATAAGATTTTGCAAACAAAAAAAACTGGCCCCTCCCACACCCATGACATCACAGGCCGGGTAGTTTTGCGATTTGTTAGATAGAACAGAAGCGACACAAAAACGTTTGCAGCTGACTCATTGCGCTTAACACTTAAACCATGTTTAAACCAAACATGTTTGATTTGAAAAACATTACTGAATGCTATAATTATCTCAAATATGTATTAACAATGCACTGCTTGTTGTATTAATAGTTTTGGTAGAAAGTAAAAGATTTTCTTGTTTACAAACATACTATAAATGGCCTGTGTCATTAACGGATCTGAGTAGACAATTATCTGTATCATTCCTTAGAAATCTGAGTGTATATAGATCGTAAAATCAAAATGGCCTGCTGAAATAAATAAATAAATACATTTAAAATAAACTAAACGTGTGGTTTGCTTGCCTCGTTTGCGTATGTTTTCATTATAAAAACATTGAGCAGGTTATTATCCAAAGCAATCCACCGTTTGTGTAGTGCATCGCTTGTGCGCATTAAAAAATATATGAATAAAACAATGTAAAAAATCAAAATGCCTTGCACTGCTCGGAACTAGTTGTAAAAGTGTGCACAAAAAGGAAATTAAGTCAGCAGCCTCTGGCTAGCTATCCTGGACCATTCTAAAATTATGGGGAGCATTAAAGTCATCACCCTTTGTTCTTGAAATGTATCAATGGTCATATTGTTTTGTAGCAGGAATAAATTACTCTGACTTTACACTTGCCAAGTGACTTGCAGTGGAAAACTACATTTGATGCCTTTGGAAGAACTCCCACAGCAACACATTGTCGTTGTCATGAGATATTCTGAGAATTCCTGATTCTGTTATAGTTGCGTGATTTACTTGACGCACACCAAGAAAGTGACGTTCCTAAAGTTTTTTCTTGTTTATGTTTTATAATAATAATGATACATTTAATTTATAGGCGCCTTTCTAGACACTCACGGTTACCATATATATCTAGAATGTTAAACAACATTTAAACATTCAACATAAAATAAACAAAAGGAGGGGAACAGCAATATATAGCTGTAACATATACCAACATACATATACATTTATAAACACACACATATACATTATGTACATGAATATATACATAAAATGACAAGTCAAACATGACAAGCTAGGGGTAAGCTAAGGAAAACAAGTGGGTTTTGAGGCGGGATACAAAATGTTGATGGAGTCACAGTATTGCAGGGGGAAGGTACTTCCAAAGAATTTGAGAAGCACCACTCAACGCTCTGAGTCAGTTTTGGAGGGTGGTGAGGAGGTCAGTCTCAGAGGAGTGGCGGGTACGAGAAGGCGTAGAGGGTTGAAGGAGGTCATAGAGGTAGGAAGGGACAAGTCCATGGAGAGATTTATAGGTGAGAAGTAAAACATTTTGTTTTAGTTTTTTTCATCACCTGGTTAAATACATCTATGGGCCCTGAATAGTATTGCTGTGGAAAGGCAGGTGACTGCCAGCAGAACAATGGAATTTAAAGACCAGCAACTCTCATTTAAAAAATTATGTGTGAGCGGCTTGTAAAATCTACTTATGCAATGACGTCATTGTAGAATGACGGTGGAAATGGCCTTTGTGTGGACTACTGATGTGGCACAAACTAATCCCTTGTGACTGAAGCGGCAGGAGCTGAACTTCAAATAGTGGCTCACATTGGCATGTGGATAGGTACGTGTTATTTCAAATGCACTGTACTGATATGGTCTTTGTAATTATTTGAGAGAACTGTCAGTTTCAGTGGTCACAAACACCCTGTTGTGTGTCATACAGTCAGAAATCAAGAGAATAGTAAGTATTGGGGTGAGGGCCTCCAAGTTTGCTGCTGAAATGTTTGCTACTGCAATGGCACCTTTCACTTTTTACGTTTTATTTTAGACTGTATCCATAAATTACGTTGTTAAAAAAATGAACTAGTGTGATTTTTTGTAAATCTTTATAATGATCATTGTATTGCATAACGCATAAATACATTTACAATTTGTAGAATCTTGTAACTTAATTTCAAATGTAGTAATTGTGATGTAGGAAAAACTGTTTAAAATGCCAACAATGCTTGTTTGAGTATGTATTCACTGATAATACCATCAACCTGATCAACCAATCTCTTGGTAAAGAATTTACTGAAACACATACTACCAGCCGTTGCCTATTTGTTCTCAAAGTAGTTTCCTATCGATGCAATATGTCCCTTGCATGAACCTGTGATTTCTAAACCAAAATATGAGATCTTAAGAAATAATAGATGATAGATCTTCCTTTCTTTTTACTCTGTTTAACCCTATAGTCAATGATTGGTTGGATCGTCGGTCAGTGCAACCAACCAGAGGAAAATGAACAGGTTTTGGACATCTGGGACATGGTGAGGAAAAGAGGGTCAAGTGTTCCACATGGTCTGTGACATCGCCAATAGGAGCTGAGACGGTGCTATTCTTTATGGGCAACAAGCAACTGTATCATCTGTTGCCATGTAGAGAGTGAGTCAGGTAGTATGTCATTTTTTTTGTGATAGATTTCACCTTACTAAATATTTGTTTTCATGGAAGCACTTTTCAATGTCCCTTTCAGATCTTGCCACATATGAAATATTTTTTTCACAACCAGAACTTATTATCGTTAAACAATAATCAACGTTGTTTGCAATAAACAAACCGTGTCAATAGATGTTCACTGGTAAATAGAAAAAATGCATCTGACAATAAACGTTAGATATTTGGGTGGCAATATAAATTGCATAACATTGTAAATCAAAGGGTTTAATTTATGTCACCATTTAGTACCAGAAGGTGGAGCCAAAGATCTGTGTTATGTCTTGAGCCATAGCACTGCCTTCCGAAAAATAAATGTCAGGCCTTTCGGAAGATTTACAGAGACTTGAGCCAATAAAATGTGCCATCTAATGATCCAAATAGTTCCACCACACCACAGTACCAACATAACCTAAAAAAATTCAGGTGGTTTGAAAAGTTGGGATGGAGTGCATGTTAGCTGAAAAACACCATGGCCTACCGCTGTTTTGCTATGATTGTTTTTTGTCTCAATCTCTGAATTGTTCTTAGCATTGTAATGCTGTGCTCTGTATTAATTTTTTACTTTTTTGTGAATTAATTTAATGATGATCACTTGGTAAAATGATTAGTCATTATATCAGTCATCCAATAGCTGAAACAATACATAATAAACATTGCAGCAACAATAGTGATACAATTTGTTGTTAAATGTTTGCATTCAACCAAATGAAAAATATATAGTTTGCTTATAGTTTAACCCATTTACCAATAAAGGATGATCTTAATAAAGCTACATAAAAGTAAACGTGTATGTGTATTTATATATATATTCATGTAAGTACTTCTGGTCATAGGAATATTTTTGTGCTGAGCTGGCATGCAAAATTTCTGCCAAATATGCTATTTACGACAACTTCCAAGACTACATCATTGGCCTATTTTAGATCAATACTACCACTTCATATCAGTAGGATAGTTTGTGAACATGCACTGTGTACATCTACTGTGGAAATTGTATTTTAAATATGTGTATTTCATTTGTGTGACCAATCACAGGACAACGATTTGTTTCCTGTAAAAAGTTGTTTTCCGGTTCAGGCCAGTAGTAACTGATGGCATTTAACATTCTGTAAGTGGATGTTGAATAGTTAGCTCTAGTGCAAAGTTATTCAGGAAAAATTTTAGCTGTAGAGCAAATAATTGTTCAATGATTTTAACTGTATAATGTGGTATAAATCTTTGACTTTCATAAAACAAAATTACTATTCTTTTGTACATTTGAAAGGAAATCTACCATCCCTCCTGCCCACCCTCTTGTATAAAGTTGTAGCTAATACACCCAGGATATTCACGTTTATTCACAGGCGAATGCACACACACACACACACACACACACTTTTAACTATAGATCATTTCTAATTTGCCGCTGCATGACTGCTCCCAGTGTTCCATGACCTTAAGGAGTGTGTTGTTGATTGGTGCGTCTTTTACCAATCCCGACGCAGTCACAAATACTCTCTCTCACTCTCTCTCTCTCTCTCTCTCTCTCTCTCTCTCTCTCTCTCTCTCTCTCTCTCTCTGGCTCTCTCTCTTTCTCTCTCTCTCCCTCTCTCTCTCTCTCACACACACACACACACACACACACACACACACACACAAACACACTCACTCCATCTATCTATCTATCT
>JAVQJS010009458.1:0-12500 GCA_036024795.1 Galaxias rostratus | reverse complement strand
TGTTTGTTGTCAAACACCAAGCTCTCCTGGATCAGCTGATGGTCTCCCTCCAGCTTGTCCACGTTTGGCTTGTAGCCGACGATGACGTGCTCACTCTGTTTCAGATTGGTCATCTGGTCCTCCAAGGTCACACCCATCTCCAGGGCACAGCGGCCAATCTCCTGTCAGGACAGCAGACACGTGGGACAGTCAACTTCCTGGTTGTCCACCAATAGCAATCTGAATCTAGAATATATATTCTGGTTGTCAGAAAAAATTTACAGAAAAATTGATAATGATGAGAATGTGAGAATAAAAGGGTGTCCCACGTTTGGTGGGCACACTAATTATAATTAGCAGACGTATGCCCTTGGCTAAAATATGAACACAACAGTTTATCTTGTCGTTTCCACAGTTGGGAGTTGGAGACGAGTGATTTGGCACCCTCCTGTGGATACTTTGTGTATTGTATAAAAACACATCTGCGCCCAAGTGAGACCTACCTCCATGCGTGTCTGTATCCAGGGACCAATGAGGTTGGCCTGGCCAGCAAACTGCCGTCTCAGCCTCTCGTTGCCATGCTGCCTGGCCAACTCCTCTTGGAGGGAACCATCACGCTGGGGAACCAGCTGCTTCACCTGCACACACACACCACATACAATGAGGCAGAAAAATACACACACATTTTATATTTTAATACTATAAGCTCAAGAACAATATCTAAAAAGAAATGATAAAATCTTGATGACTCTACCACTAACAATAACGAAACAAAACAACCTTTATTTAATTAAAGACAACAAATGGAAATAATACTCTGATAGGTACACTTTACTAGTGTGTGTGTGTGTGTGTGTAAGGATCCACCTTGTCCCACTTGGCAAGCAGTTCCTCCGTAGTGATGTCGCTGTAGGGGTTGTTGATGTTGGCCTTGATGCCATAGCTCTGAGAGATCTTCAACACCTCATTCTGGATCCCAACCATGGCCTGCCGCTCTCCGTCCGCCTCGGGCAGGGTGGACTTAAACTGCTCATGAGCACCAATCAGACTCTGAGAAGGTCGGAGAGGAGCGGAGAGGAGATCTAAGTTAATCTACTTCAATACAAACAGTTTAGCACCATAATGAACGAGTCATTCACAGCGGGAATGAGACAAGACGCTGAGGCGCGGTGCTGGGCTGATCGTACCTGGACTTCTTCTATGGTGTGGACGATGAACATGTCCTGCAGGTCCTCCATGGCCCCTTCCATCCAGTTGTTGAAAGGTGCCGCCCTCTTGGCAAACTCCAGGAAGAGCTGGTCGATGGTTTCCAGCAGCTTCTCTGTGCGCTTTAGGGGAAGTGGGAGATTGAAACATCAGCCTCATATAACTGGTGTTTTCTACACTAATTATGCAGTGAGATCTTTCTAATATAAAGTATTTTAACAGCCCCCTTTATTTGTGCAAAAACCTGCGTTTTCTTAGGTGTCACTCATAGGGACGGTCTACGTACAAAGTGTTTTATTAATACATTCTGATTTGTTCCCAACAACATACTGTGTTTGTTGAGTTTCATGCCTGCTTATCTAAACTTAGAACGGTTATCTTTGGACTGAGTTGGGCAGAGTTAAAATATAGAAACATTTTATTAGGTTGACATTAAAACAGATTAAAAGTGTCAAATAGAGGAAGATTGGGAGAGATTAGGTCAGACATTATGACAATACCTTACAAAACAGTAGATGGAAACATGTTAACATCGCGAGATATCAATGAGAGAATAATTCAAAGAAAGGAAACATCAAGATGTCACGATACATTTGTCACAGACAAATCCCCTTCACCTGTCATAACTACTAATCCCGAGATGCCGACTTTGGAGAGACCGGTCTGAACCTAGTTTGGAACTGAGCTGTAGCAAAGGATTAGATACAATATGGTCTGTGCGTGTGTGTGTGTGTTTGTCCATGCAGTGGTAGGGAACCTGTGTGTCTGAGTGGTGGTAAAGAGCAAATGTGTGTACGCGTGTGCGTGGTGGAAGGCAGCAGGTCCTGTCCATCACACGCTGATCCAAGTTCTGGTTTCATGCCCGAGTAATTTGTCAGGTTCCCTTGCTCTCCCTCTCCCCCGAATTCCCTACATTCTCAATAGAGGGGACATTTTGAAAGTGAGAGTTTCTTCTTTCTCCCAGATTCCTGCTTGTAAAAACCAAACACTGAGTTCTCCCTCCCTCTCTCTCTCTCTCTCTCTCTCTCTCAATTGTTCACTAGTCCAACTCAAAGTTCTACAAGTCAGGTTGGACGTTTGCCCTCTCAGACGGTGACTGGAAGCCCATCTGAGGCATCTCAGATTTGGCAAGCAGATTTTTTTTTTCTTCTGTACTAGACCATTGGTGTGAACACTGGACCATTCCTAACTCGTCCGTCGCAGACTAACTGGACTCCTCCTCGGTCTCACCTCCAGTGCCTCTCGTCTCTTCTGGGTCAAAGTGCCAAGCTGGTCCCACAGGTCACAGATGCCCTGGCACCGCTGGTTCACTGCAGCCACATCATGGTAGTCCAGTTCACTGTACAAAGGGAGTACTCCGGTTACAAAACAGACAGGACTATTATTTACGGTCTGGTTCTGTGACAGGAAACACCATCAGGATGAATAGTCTTAAAACACAGGTTGTACTCCCTATTACTAAACAGGAGTTACGCTGCTCACACTTATTTCCATTATGAGAGCCACCCTAACCGAACAGATAGTTAGAGCTTTGCAATGCCATCAGCGTGAACAGGAAGCAAACTTATCACATCACTACCCACTCTGCGTGAATAGAAATTTATTTAGAACTGATATTCCATTGAAACTGACTAAAAGTAGCATTAAGCATTTCATTCAACTTGATGTTAAATACATGATAGCATATCAGGACCCTTCTAGATGAGAACCTGGGACAGTTGCCATTGTTACAAAAGGGTAAAGCAGCTGTCAAACACGGTCCATTTATGGAAAATATGCTAGACAAACTTGCCTAGTATGGTGCGCTCTCATGCAGGAGAGAGATTGAAGAACCGTTTGCATTGGTCATTAGCCCAGACACAGATCTGCACATTGGCAGTAGATTTAATAGCATGATATATTTAAAATGCATTACCAAAGAGGCACAGAAACAGAAGTCAGAGTAAATCTAATCTGTTTATTGAATCAGATTCACTGTTAAGATCATATCCACATGAAGCAAGTAAACAGCAAAGCACAGCTAAGAAAACGACCACTAAATTCTGTAACTGGGGCGCAATAGTCCCTGCAGTCGTGAGTGCAGGCCGGAGTCTCTGGCTAAAACAATTAGCATCAGGGGGACAACGTCAAAACCCACATGGTTACATCAAGGAATCACATAGTCTGAGCGTGTGTCCCCCAGTGGTTGAATATGTTTCTTCTGCAGAGGCACACGAGACCTGAAACCTCTAGAGGGCGCACTATGGAGAGGAACAAATTCCCTCCTTATTTCTTTGCCAGCTCCAAAACTCCTAGATGGGGCAAACGCATGCCATATGAGGTTAGTTTGTTCCGTTGGGCTAGAATCAAGATCTTGGACCGTCTTACTGTAAGGACCAAGCTCCTCATCTGGACAGCTTGCTTCAGCAGTCGGAGACATCTGGCTTGGGTTTTTTACAGGCGCAGCATGAGCCTGGTCCTGCTCTCTAGATCGACGGTGAGTTAACTCAAATGGCCACTTTCCTGGGCATGGAGTTAATGTCCGGACTGGATCTCTGGGTGGAGGAGGGGTAGCTTTGAACAGATTTTTTGACCAACTAGGTGGAGCATCATCAAAATCCTGGAAAGGCCATCTAGAGTGGGCTGGAGTGGATTCATGGACTGGCCATTTGACTGTAGGGGGAGAAAAAGTATGGATTGGATCTCTTTGTGGAACCAGTGGAGATGCAACCACTTCGAATGGCCATCTAGGGGATCCTGGAGTAGAGTCACGGACTGGCCATTTGGCTGAAGGAAAAGCAAAGGTATGACCTGGCTCTCTGGCTGGAGGAGGGGTAGCTTCAAACATATCATTTGACCAACTAGGTGGAACCTCATTATGATCCTGGAACAGCCATCTAGGGGGAGCTGGAGTGTTGACATGGACTGGCCATTTACCTGGAGGGCGAGCAAAAGTATGGACTCGCTTTCTTGGTGGAACGGGAGTAACTGTTTTGACTGGCCATTTAGATGGCGGGCGAGTAGCAAAGGTGTGAATAGGATCTCTAGCTGGAGGAGGGATTGCTCCGAACATATCGTATGACCACCTCAGGGGAATGTCATCAAAATCTTGGTACTGCCATTTAGGGGGGAATAGAGTGTTGTCATGGACAGGCCATTTAGCAAAAGTCTGGACTGGCTCTCTTGGTGGAACAGGAGTAATAGTTTTGACAGGCCATTTAGCTGGAGGGAAAGCAAAAGTCTGGATTTGATCCCTTGGTGGAACAGGAGTAACCGTTTTGACAGGCCATTTAGCTGGAGGGAAGGGGAAGGTTTGGACTGGCTCACTGGCTAGAGGAGTAGTAACTGAAAACATTTGTTCTGATGACTTGACTGGGGTAATGACTGGAACTTTCTGAACCTGATCTATGGCTCCCGAGAAGTCAGCATCCGAATCTGTGGGTGGAGCAAAATAGTGCCACCTTTGGAACCGAACATCCCTAATTTTGTCACGGCCATGTTCGGCCATGTAGTGGGTGCCCACGGGGAGCTTGTCGGTCTGAAACAAGTGGTACATGTTCCGGTCACCCTGCTTGTCTTCCCCAGGCAAGGACCCCAACTGCCTTGGCAAGGTCCTCCATTCTGGCCCCCAGAAAACAGGCCCAAACTGAACTGGCTTCACTGGTGATTCCCAGTCCAAAGGCAATGACTCAAACTGGCCTGACCTGGGTGCTGCCCTTTCTCTAGGCCTAATTGGGAGTGAAGATTGCAAAGTGGTGTTCTGTACGGCTCTGGTTCTCCAGTTCTCCCCTGGCATGCCCACTGGGTCAGGCTTAAAGACCAGGCCTTGCTCCCCAGGCTGTCGTGGGTCACTCAAAGGGAAACTAGACAAATCAGCAGACTCCGCTTCAGCATAGCTCCAAACTGTGAGAAGGTAAAGGGGACAGTTTAAATAAAGGACAAATTAGCTTTATTGAACAGTATTGTTGATTACAATGATTAATAATCCAAAGTGTATACAAGTAACATCTCAGGCAATGCGATCAGTTTTAGAGTATGCTGCTCTTTTTTTTTTAACTCAAGCCCTGTCAATAAAAAGCTCACACTTCACTTCCTAGGGCTCCCATGGTCACTGAACTTTCAAATGCATCTGTGGTGTGAACAGAGTAAATGGCTATTATAAAAGCTTAGCATTGCCGTGAGAATATAGTTAAAACGAATGTTATATAGAAACCTTTTTGATCAACTTCAGGACGACTGCATTGAACTGTCAGGCTCAGCAGTACCAGGGAAAGGCACCTAAGACGTACATCGGAAGTCAATGAAGAAGTCTTAAGACAGAGCAGGAAATATATTCAATGGATAAGAAGACTACTGGACTTTACTTGACCAAGCAAAAATGCGATATCAAGTGACCATTGAGAACCCAATAAACTAGATACACAAATATTTTCCAAAAGGACACAATAATCAACTGGTTCAAGCCATATAAATATGCATTTACAAATTGTACACACGTCTACATTTGATCAAACTGTAAAACATCTCACAAATACACTTAAAAAACAACTATATAATATGCTTGCACGAAAACTACGTGCTAAATAGTGAACAATAAAGGTTGAAAGTATTCACAGTTAAGAGTGTGTCGTTAAGACAAATGTGATACACAATGGCATACCCTGAGTGACTCCAATGAGTCATCATCTTGTCCACTCAACTGCTGGGGTAAAATGATCTCCTCTTTCCAAATAGGATGCTTAATATACACAGGGAAATAGGCTGCAGCCAATCACAGGACACTCAGATAACCATACGCAGGTGGCAGCCAAAATCAGAGCTTGATTAGGTAATCATGTGTAGATGCACACAAAACTCATCTTCATTGAGGTTTCTTTAAGTGTATGCGTCCTTGATACACTATGCTGGATAATTTGATCATGTGTGTGTTAATAATGCATAGTAGGGAGTTCCAGAAACCAGGATATATGTTTTATTCACAGGCCTGTTATGTGAGCACTCTGGTTGCTAATCAGGAACAATTTTGGAATCACAGATTCAACATTGTTTATAGCTTTAGATGATAGTCACCTCTGGTTTTCAGATTCCCAGCGTTATTTTGAGAAACACCATGTAGAACATTGCCTTACAGGAAATATTCCAATTTACCACTGACTGAAAGACTATAGAAATTAGCAGTTTCTTAGACCAGAAAACAAAACTCCTCGTATTAAAAGTAAAACTTGCCCTCATCCACTCCAGAAATTGTTAAAGGAATCACATACACAGTTTCATCCAGAGACAGAGTCAATTCAAAGTAAATAAATATTTCATACGTTGGTTAATCTAAACAGCACCTCCAGGTAACAAATACACAAGCCCGTATAAATCAAATATTTTTATTGAATCTGCTTCATAAAGCCATCCAACATCCACTTAGCAATGGCAAAATCAAATGAGCAACCAAACATGCAACACTCAGTATTAAACAAACATTCAATAAATATTGCACAACCACTGCATTTTGTGTATATGGCCACAAATGTTTCTTCTGTTCACTGTAGTCTGTTATGTAGGAAAGGGCTAGAGTCATTTGGAGCAAAGTGTCTGTAGTGAGGCCAGACATGTGAGTCAAGCTCTGACTGAGGTCTATGGCTAGGCCCATTAGCCCAGGGTTGAACATGAGGAAACCCACTAGGTTCCTTCCGAAGGTGCTCATAAGGCCAAAATTCACTAGGAGGCTCATAATCATCAAGGTCCCTCTGGATTTCTTGGCCAGATTCAAAATTTCTGGGTGGGGGAGATTCCTGCCATTCGTAGACACTTTCCATTGGTAAACTGGGATCCACATCTTGGATCAAATCTCTCTCAGGCAAACCTGCTGGGGCAGACTGAAACATCTGGATTGGCTCTCTGGCAGGAGTTAGACCAAATATGGGGACTGGGTTTGTAACAGTAGCAGTGTTTAAGGAGAGCCAGTTGGACAGTCCACGAGTAAAAGTCTGTTCTGGCTTTCTAGCAGGGCGTTGAGCTGATTCAAATACCCGTAAAGGCCATTTTGCTGGACATGGAGCAGATTCCTCAATGGGGTCCCCAGCTGAAGGAGTATTAATTGTTTTACTTTTCAACCAGTTTAACGGCCAGCCCAAAGCCTTGGATGACTCTTTCCGTGGAGTAGATTCTAACAATTTACCTGGCTTTCTTTCCCAGTCCAGCCAATGAGCCAAATTCCACCATTTAGCTGGAGATTTAGTTTTAGTTTGGACAGGCTCTCTTTCTGGAGGAGTAAATCCTGGTATAGGAACTTGCCATCTAGAAGCGGGGATCGATTGCTGGACTGGCCCTTCATCTGGATCAGGGGTAGATAAAGTATGAACAGGTCTTTTTCCCCAGCCCAGCCAATTACCTAAATTCCACCATTTGGATGGAGGTAATGCAGAGGTATGCATTGGCTTTCTAGGTGGTGTAGGAGTAACTTCCAATATCTGGTCTAGCCATCGCGCTGGTGGAGGTGTAAAATCCTGGGCGGGCCATTCGGCTGGAGGTAAATCGAAAGTGTGGACTGGCCATTGTGGTGGAATAGGAGCCCATTGAGCACGAGGCCAAGCAAAAGTCTGGAATTGATCTTTGCCTGGAGGAATGTGTTCAAACGTTTGGTCTTGCTCTCTCGGTGAAGCAGGAGTGGCTGCAACTATTCGGGCCAGCAATCTTGGTGGAGCTTCGGGAGATTCCTGAACCGGCTGTTCGACTGGAGGCAAAGAAAAGGTCTGCGCTGGCTCTTGAGCTGTAGGAATAGGTTCAAACACCTTAAATGTTTCCCCTGGTGGAACTGGAGTATTTTCTTGTACTGACTCTTCTGGCAGAGATGGGGTATATGCAAACATAAAGGCTGGCCATCTAGGTGGAGCCTGATTAGAGTCCTGGCTTGGCCATTGGGTTTGAGATAATGCAAACGTCTGGCCTAGATCTTTGGCTGGAAGATGAGGTTCAAGCAACTGGACTGGCTCTCTGGGAGGAGCAGAAGTTTCTGCAAGCTTATGGGCTGGCCGTCTTGGTGGAGCTGTGGTAAATTTGTGTATTGGCCATTTGGCTCGAGGGAAAGCAAAAATCTTGACAGGATCTTGAGGTGGAAGAACATGTTCAAACACCTGGACTGAGTCTCGTGGTGGAGTGGGAGTGGATTCAAATATCTGGGTTGGCCATTTAATTGGTGAAGGAGTAAAATCCTTGGCTTGCCATTTGGCTCGAGGTAAATCAAAAGTGTGGATTGTCTTATGTGGGGGAGCAGGGGTAGATTTCAACATTTTAACTGGTTTTCTTTGCCAGTTCAGCAATCGACCAAAATCCCACCATTTAGCCGGAGGCAAAGCAGAAGTCTTGACTGGCTGTTTGGCTGGAGGAGATAATCTGGACATAAGAACTTGCCATCTAGGAGCAGCGGTTGATTGATGGACAGGCTCTTTGTCTTGATCAGGAGAAGATAAAGTATGGACAGGCCTCCTTTCCCAGCCAAGCAATCGACCCAAATTCCACAATTTGGCTGGCTGTAAAGCAGGGGTCTGCACTGGTTCTCTATGTGGAGCAGGGGTAATTGTTTTTGAAGGCCATTTGGCTGGCGGTAAATGAAAGGTCTGGACGGGATCTTTGGCTGAAGGAACATGTTCAAATCGCTGCACTGGCTCTTGTGGTTGAGCTGGAGTTGCCGCAAACTGGGCTGGCCATCTTGGCGGAGCTTGAGTAGAGTCTTTGATTGGCCATTTGGCTGGAGGCAAAGCAACATTCTGGACTGGATCTTGTGGTGGAGCAGGGGTAGCTGCAAACATCTGGGCTGGCCATCTTGGCAAGGCTTGAGTGGAGTCTTTGACTGGCCATTTGGCTGGAGGCAAAGCAAAAGCCTGCACTGGATCTCTTGGTGGAACAGGAGTAAACAGTTTTAAAGGCCATTTGGCTGGAGGCAAAGTGAAAGTCTGGACCGGATCTTTGACAGGAGGAATTGGTTGAAACCAATGCACTGGCTGTCTGGGTGAGGAAGGAGGAGTAGCTGCAAACATCTGGGCTGGCCATCTTGGTAAGGCTTGAGTGGAGTCTTTGACTGGCCATTTGGCTGGAGGCAAAGCAAAAGCCTGCACTGGATCTCTTGGTGGAACAGTAGTAAACAATTTTAAAGGCCATTTGGCTGGAGGCAAAGTGAAAGTCTGGACCGGATCTTTGACTGGAGGAATTGGTTGAAACCAATGCTCTGGCTCTCTGGGTGAGGAAGGAGGAGTAGCTGCAAAAATCTGGGCTGGCCATTTTGGTAAAGCTTGAGTGGAGTCTTTGACTGGCCATTTGGCTGGGGGCAAAGCAAAAGTCTGCCCTGGACCTCGTGGTGGAACAGGAGCAAAAGTGAAAGTCTGGACCGGGTCTTGGACTGAAGGAATTGGTTGAAACCAATGCACTGGCTCTTGTGGTAGAGTATAAGTGGCTGCAAAAACCTGGGTTGGCCATTTTGGTAAAGCTTGAGTGGAGTCTTTAACTGGCCATTTGGCTGGAGGTAAAGCCAAAGTCTGAACTGAATCTCGTGGGGGAACAGGAGTAAATGGTTTTAAAGGCCATTCGGCTGGATGCAGAATGAAGGTCTGGACTGGATCTTGGACTGGAGGAATTGGTTGAAACCAATGCACTGGCTTTTGTGGTGGAGTAGGAGTAGCTGCAAAAATTTGGGCTGGCCATCTTGGTGGAGCTGGAGGTGAGTCTTTGACTGGCCATTTTGCAGGAGGGAAAGCAAAAGGCTGTACTGGACCTTGGGATTGAGGAATATGTCCAAAAACGTGGACTGGATCTCGGGGTGGAGCAGGAGTCGCTGCTAACATCTGGGTGGGCCATTTGATTTGGTTACCTAAAACTGGAATAGAAGACATTGCCTGATGTGGAGCCGGAGTAGTTGTCGGGACTGTTGGACCTGTCTGAACTTGATCTTCGTCACCGCTGAGGTCTGTATCTGGACTCAGACGTGCGCCGATATAGTGCCACCGTAGGAATTCAACATCCCTCATTTTGTCATGGCCGTGCTCGGCCATGTAGTGGCTGCCAGCCGCAGGACGCTTGCTGTTGTGAAACCAGTGGTAAAGGTTAACGTGACCCTGGGTGTCTGCTGCGTCCGAAACATCGCTCCAAGCTCCTGGTATACTAAAAACAGTCCCAAAGTGACCTGGCTTCCCAGCCCTCGGTGTTGCCCCCTCTTCAGGCCCAGACGAGAGTAAAACTGAGGCCCCGCGGCGGGAATCCTCCGCAGAAGACTCTTCCTGGTCCAGATTATACCCAAACACAGACTCATCGATTGAGTCTTGGCTCCAAACTGGTGGGAGACAAGAGGTGAACGTTTGTTGTAGTTAGGAATCTAAGGTTATTTTAATCAGACAAAAAGAAAAGGTTATCAATCAGGCAAACTAAACAAACCAGCAGAATATGGGATAAAATTACCCCCAAGTTAAGCACATCAGAAATCAATAGGCTTCGTCTAACTGTAAAATTGAATTCAAATGAAGCCCTGTTAAAAAAACACATAGCACTTTCAGTTTTTTTAATTCCCCCTAGCAGGAACATGTTACCAGGCCACCTTAAACACTGCATGGTTCCCGCAATAAATCATAGCTGATACAGAGAAACCCTCACCGTCAGGGAGATGGCAGTGAACTGCCAGGCTCAGCAGTATCAGATGAAGGCACCTAAAATCAAATAAGTCTAATTCTGAATAGTCATCACTTTCCAAGTCTTGGTAAATTAAAACATAGCAATAAAGGACATCCAACACACAATGGCTTACTAACTGCAAATCAATATTATAGTATTAAATTGGATTAGAAAATACTAAATCACTGCTAAATTCTGAATCTGAAGGTGAATTAAACACGGGTAACACAATTCTTGAACACACATCGCTAAGACGCCAGGTCAAATATTTAATGGTTATAAAATGAAAAATATTCACCAAACAAAACCAGTCTAGCTGCAAAAAATAAGTCCATACTAAGCAGCTTACCTTGAGTGGCTCCACAGAGCCACCATCTTGTCCATTCAACTGAAGAGGTAAAGTCAAATGCTTAATTGACAAAGGGTCCCCGATATAACAAAGGGAAATAGTCTATAGCCAATCACAATCTGCTTAAGGAATCATATGCAGCTGTAAGCCAATCAGAGCTTGATTAAGTAATAATGTACAGATGCAGTTAAGGTTTGTGTTGTGTTGCCTCATACTACACTTTGTTCTATAGCCTAATGGCAAGAGAACGTGAGTGTTGAATTGAAGGTTTGCAGTTTGAATCTGGGAGGGTTATGAAATTACGATTGTTATTTCAGTGACTTGTCTTTTTCATATAGCTTTCAGAAAAATATAACTTGAGTCTTCATAGATGTAATTTATAAATACGGCATTATATTATCTACTTTCCCCAGTATCAAATAATTTTTTATACACAAGCACACACACACATACACGCTCAGCAAAAAGAAAAATATAATCGGGCAAATAATCCTTCTCCTACCCTCTAACCTAATACATGAACTGTAAGGTTTGAATATACAACTAGAGTTCTAAATAGTTATTTTATCCAGAAAGAATCAAAGAGGGCAAGGAGAAAAGACCAGGAACAGGAAACTTTTCCAAGACATGCATGATGGGCCGGGACTTTATCCCAAGCAGTCAAGTGCCAAGCCAAGCTTTTCCTTTCACTCAGCAACCTCAGACCAGTAAGACACTTTGCTGCTTCTAATCATTGAGATACACGATTTGATGTGTGCACAGTAGATTTTGAAAATGCCTAGAAACAGGATGCGTAGATCAGGATGTTTTGTCCTTACTTGAGTTCCTGAGCGATGGCGGCGATCTGCTCCACTCTGTCCTGGTGAGCTGCCAGGTCACTCTCAAAGGCTTCGTGTTTCCGTAGCAACGCTTGCATCTCCATCAGTGTGGCCGTCTCGTAGTCCTTCTGGGAGAGGATGAGCTCCTTACCTGGAACCGGCCAAACGCACACAAACACATACACACGCACAAAAGCACACACACACACACACACACACACATAAACACACACATTGACACAACAAACAGTAGGAGAAAAGTCACACGTACAGAAAAGATTTATAGACAGGTTCTTAGGTGTGCAACAGGCTGAATGAAGTGACAGGCATTTTAATAGACAGACAGAGGATCGGACGGACGGACGGACAGACAGAGGAACAGGCAGGCAGACAGACTAAGGCGTGACTGATCCCTCTCATTCTGGCCTACAGGTGGGGGGCAGACACAGACAGACAGACAGACAGACAGACAGACAGACAGACAGACAGACAGACAGACAGACAGACAGACAGACAGA
>JAVQJS010009452.1:0-12333 GCA_036024795.1 Galaxias rostratus | reverse complement strand
TTTTCTGTTGATTAAAGCCAATGTTATCGGGCTACTGTATGTGTGTGCTTGTGTGTGTGTGTGTGTGTGTGTGTGTGTGTGTGTGTGTGTGTGTGTGTGTGTGTGTGTGTGTGTGTGTGCAAGATTTACGAGTGAGTGAGGGTTGAATAGCGGTGCTTATCTGCTGTCACCTCTCTGCTCACAGTTGCCTTCACAGTTGATAAGACCACAGCCAGCCGGGGAAACCGCAAACTTAGCGTCACCTATATTGTTGTCACGGATGAGGTCACTATGCCCAGTGTAGGAAAGGGTAGACACAAGGATCACATTAGTAGCACAAGTATACAGTGCTAGGGAGCAGGCCAGCATGCACACAACAGGGTTCTCTTCTTTAGTCTTGGGGGTCACTGGGTGCCTGGGTGGGGGCTGTGGGACAGGAAATACGGACGTGGAATGTTTGCCTTGTGGCAGAGACGGTCTCTGTTCCAGGGCTTCCCTGTTCGCAGGGAGTGGTGGGCAGTCAACAGGGTGGGTCTGTGTGGGCTGGCAAGGCGGGGCGCTCTCACCTTCCACCATGCCTGTCTGAGCACACAGGAGCTTCTGTCAAAGCGGAGCAGGCGGCAGAAACGCCCAGGGGTTGGCTGGTGTGCCAGTGTGGCTTCGCCAAACAAATGCCCTGTAATGTGGTCTCACGTTGGAGCTCATTGGGTTTGTGAGCGCTCGACATTTCACTGGCTATCCTCCTCCCGGTACTGGTGTTAACGGCCTCTGGATTTATGAGTCAGACGATGGGTCAGTGATCTGGAATGTTTTTCCAAAAGTACAGTGGTAAAAGAGACAAATGGGATTGTGCAGTCTGTTTATCGGGGGCCTGTTTCCCTATGTTTGACTTGAAGTTTCAACATCCTCTCCGCTAAGACTTTCAAAGGCCCAGTTGAAAACGAACACAAATATTCCCCCCAAAAATGTGCACTCTCTCAGCTATTAAAGATGGCTGCCAAGCTTTGCCAACTTCAAACAGTCCGTGCGGTGTAAAGCTGATCCCATTGTTAAAGACAGCAACGGGCGTGATATCTTAACTAGTGCCGTTATAGAGACTCAGCACTGGCGAGGCCTCTCAGGACAATTAGACTGTGAGGAAGGAGGCCTGGGACTAAACAGGGTGAATAGCACAACAAAGAGTCAGCTAAACTCTCGACAACACCGTACAGGGCTATTGTAGTTTAATTGACACCGCCTTCTCTCTCTGTGTGTGGAAGTTTATCTCTTGCCACAGCTTTACGGTGTGAAAGGCCTTATTTGCATATCTTTGACTACATTATAGATTACAAAATATGTGTGTGTGTGTGTGTGTGTGTGTGTGTGTGAGAGAGGGGGGGGGTTGCGGGGGGGTGGGGAAACCACATTGTAAACACACGCCAGGGCTGCAGGACTTGACACATTGGAAGGAATGTGACCCTAATGCTGAACTCCCCTGCTTGCCGACGGGCTGTTAAATGTGTGCAGTCTGTCCAACGCTCGGAGCCCCGCGCGCTGCGCGTTAACGGCTTTCAGCTGGCGTCCCATCAGGACCGGCCCTGTATCGTCTGCCATCGGCCTCCTGATTGCTGTTACGCTGATTCAATTATGCCACTCCACTCTGCTGCTCTTCCATGGCTCCATTGTTTCCTTGTAATTCGGTTAATAAAATCCCCCCCCCCCCCCCCAAATGTGTCAAATGTGTGTGCAGATTGTGTGCCCAATCCCCACACACCCGACAGTACCTCAGTGGACCCCTGACCTTTGAAGCCTCACAGAGAGAACAATGTGTACATCCGTAGACCATCCTTCAGTTTGAATCTGTTTATGTCTGCGTGGACCAGTGTGTACCCAAGGCTAAGAGCCGTGTGTGCGTTTCTTCAAAGTACATTTACATGAAAACCCATTTCTGTCCGCTCCACCCCTCACTTAGTGAAAGCCGTTCTGAGGCCTGTTGAAACAGCGGGCTATACACAAAGAGAGGTGTTATTATATTGCCCCATTGCAAGTAAACAATATGACTCAGTCTAACCATGGATCTTGTTACAGTAGGTGCTTCCAGTTGGTGCTTCTAGGGGTAGAGTTAGGTTAGCTAGTAAGTTATAGTATTCTATCTTCATGCTGAACTTACTGACATATCGTTCTTTCAGTTTCTTCTGTGACAATATCCCCTTAAGACAATTTTTCCCTTAATACCCCTCCTTACCATCCTACCAATATGTGCACAGAAAGCCACACGCACACACAGAGACAAGCAATTCACCGGTCTGGGAGCGGTCCAAAATGTCTAGCACCAGCCCACCACCAGCACAGCATCGAGGGGCCATTGCCCTCACACCAGAGTGAGGTTCCGCACATCCATCTGAACATCAGCATTCCTGCTCCTGCGAGTCTCTGGACGCAAGTGAGAACGGCCCAAAATAGCTTTCACACACGGGCAGATGTTTGTTTTCCAGATTGGATACACTGGAGGTAAGGAAATAGCAATGCGAAAAAAAAAATACTGGAGTTGGAGTTGCTGCCTCTGTGTGTTTTGGCCGAGCGGACTGTCTCGTCAGGAAAAGGTCTCATCGCAGTTCCTGATTACTTTGCGTTGCCGAGGAGCAGGATCAAGTTTCCCCAGAGGAAGCCACCACTCTGAACAGTTGCATGAGGTTGTCCCCAGGCCTATTTCCTGTGGTCAGGCCTAGCTGATGTTTAACCAGTGAACGAGCCCATTGAGGATGCCTTTTGTCTGACTGAGGCTGACTCGTCATGTGTTCGCGTCACGTGACAACTTCAGAGCCGAGCTTGGGTCAAATGTGTCATGTTCTAAACTGTCCCCCTTGGCAGCCATCTCTCCAGTCAACAGCTTCTCCTCAGCACCCGCAGGCCCCTTTCCCACCCCCGCAGTGTCGCTCGTGTTGAGATTCTGCAACATTCCCATTGTTGCGTTTTAAGGAACAGCCATGCCAAACGTAAAACCCCTTCGTTAACTTCTTCCCTCCATATCTAGTCCATATGGCAAACCCTACAGTGTGTGGTAGTCAAAGGTACCCTTGTACTGACGCACTTACACCTGTTGGACCCTCCACGCGAACAGATTTGCAGGCGTTGTTTGTTTGGCAGCAGAGAGGGACTTCCACTGCCTCCTGTTCTAATTCTCCTTCCCTTAACTTACAGTCGCTGAGGCCTCCACTGCTATCAGCCAGTTGGCCAGCTTCTCCCAACATTCCCCATCACTTACCAGAATTATATTTCTATCCTGGAGCTTATACCAACCACATTAAGCCAGGGAAAGCAGGCTGGAACAGGACTCCAGACCTTAGCTACAGGAAGGTGTCTCTTATTCCAACTCTTCGTCGGGCTGTTTGCTAGTGACCTCATCTTGAACACAAAGTAGTTCTGTGGAATTAGACGCACTGCTGTGACGTCTAGCAGGGGGTGATGCAGAGGCTGTTGAGCAACAGTGTCACTGGACTTGCTGACTGACTGACTGACTGACTGACTGAATGACTGACTCCCTTGCTCTCAGGATGTTTGTTTAAGATAGCTGTCGTTAGTCACCGATGAAACAGTAATCCAGGGTTGTCTGGCGGATTACGCCCATGCTGACTTAACATACTCGGAGTACAGTTACAATCCTTCTTCACTTAACACTGAGAATAAGGGTTAATCTAATGGAATCAAATGGCACAGAATAGCAGGTGTGTAGGGGTTTGTGAAGTAGAAATGGTGTACAGATAGAGTTCCTACTCTTGTTGCATTGACAGAGAGTACAGTACGGTAGCTGCTTGAATGACCCGTAGGGTGTGGCCAAATGGTTTACTCTGTTCCCTATGTGTGCCGCCTGGCTCTGATAAAGCCTTCACCATAGTCATGTCTCTCCGTTCCCTATTTCTCAACGCACTACTTTAGATACTACACCTTCTTAATGACTTTCCCAGAGGGTGTAATTATATGGCCTGGGACCTGTATGAAGAAACCCTGATCCAGACCAAAATCTGCGTTATGGAACCACAATGCAAAACAGATGGGATCAAACGGACGTGCTCTTCCCTCCACTTTCATTACAACTCTCAGATATTAGCATATTTCCCATGGAGCAACTATTTAAAAAAGGTATATTTTTGCCATTTAGTCTTTCTTGTTCCAATCCCAAACTGACAGCCTGCCTTTGCAGCTCTTGTCAAACTGCCACAAATGAATCTTGTACTTTGCTGTTAAACTGCAGGTTTTCGGCAAGTTTCTGGGCTCCTTCTCATTCCTCCTTTAGATTTGTAAGGGCAACAGGAGATGGTGGTGGTTATGGGGTCTAAATGGCACTCTGGCACCCTAAGAACTCTGAGGTCCTCGTCTTCACGAGGGAAACCAAGAGGTTTGGCACAAACCATGCAGTTGTTCCCCTCAGAGCTGGCTCTGTGCCAGTCCGCCCCCCTCCCCCTCTTTTTACTACTGCCAGTCGACCATTCCTCCATGCAGCATTTACTGCACCACTCTCCCAGTAAAAGAGCAGAGGGCCTGCTAGCTAACATTTATGGGTTTTGTGTCTTCGCCTTCAAAACGTAGAACGTGTATTACAAACATCACTGTAACGAACATCAAGACTAGCAGTAGTAGAAAACTAGGGGTTGTTTTCCGACGGAGGCCGTTAGACTGGCGATAGGCTTTGTCACGGTCGGCCTATGCACTGGGTATGCAGCCGTGCTCCCGGTAGTGAGAGTGTCGACTCTGGGCAGTGCAAACATGGCGATGTGGACTCAGTGATAACAGACACAAAGAACAAGGTGAAAGGATGTCTGACTGTCAAGCTTTTCTTTTCTTTTTTTTTTCTATAGTGGCAAAATTTTTATTGCTCCCAATTTGATCTTTGCTTTCTTTTAGTTTTTTTAATGGAACAATTGTATTATCACCGTCCACTGTGCTGCATGCCAAAGATTGTTCGGTTTGTCAATAGTCCCATTGAAAGATATAACATTCATATTAATGAACACAATGATCAATTTCCAGTTGTGTTGCTGCAACATGCATATTCATCAACACCATTATCAATTTCCTGTGTAGAACCTGTAGAGAGTGCATTGTAACTGTGTCTCCCTGTGCGACCCCCACCCTTCCCGTGCAGTGCGGACCGCCGAGGTGATGGGGGAGTTTGGCCGCCTGTACGAGCAGCAGTATGCCGTGGCTCTCTTTAACAAGGTGCGCTTTGACATCGAGGGAGGAGGAGGGCCCCAGCCCCAGCTGCTGCACCGCAAGGTAGAACACCCTCTGCTTCAAGCCTAGCCAGAGCCCCGAACACAAAGATTATCAGCTTTCCAGCGTTCAGTTTTCTTCACCATTGTATGTGGTACTTAACCCCGGCACAGTTTTGTAACTTGAAATTTTATGAGATAGGTTGAAGTTTGAAAAGGTGCCTGAAACCTTAATCCACCATCAATGTTGTCTTTGTAATCGGTTGATTATGTAATGAGGAGTGTTGGTCTAGACAATGCCTCATAAATGCCACACGAACATTATCTGTCTGGGACCCTGTGACAACGAATAGAATCATCTCTGACAAAACCTGCTTTCCCCTGCCTTCTAGCAACCCCGCATAAAACCACTGGAATTCTCTAGAGTCTCATTAAAAGCTTTACAGCAGTGGTCAAAGTTCCATTATTGTGATTCTCCCTTGTTAATAGTCTTTCTGCTATTTACACAACACACATACGCACACAGTTACTCAGTGAACGATGAGGGTTTGAGGTGGGGACCCGGTCTTTGAGGGGGAACGCTTTCCGGGGACAACAATGTCTCACTGGGTGGCTGTGGGCTGTTAAACACATTGCTGAAGACGTTAACACCCTCTCATTCCTGTCACGGATCCCTTAAGTTTAAGTAAAAAATATGGACATGGTTTTATTAGATATTAATCATTTTAAACTGTTTACTCCGAGTTCCTCCAGCGATTTCAATATGAGCGACGGACATATCTGCTGATTGGGATTAATAAAACAAATAAAATGGCATAAATCTATTTAATATTTTATTGAGTGTGTGTGTGTGTGTGTGTGTGTGTGTGTGTGTGTGTGTGTGTGTGTGTGTGTGTGTGTGTGTGAGAGTGTGTGTCTGTCCCAATACTTCGGCGTGGGAAGAGATGGCAGATCCGGCTGGAAATTCCGGCAAAGCATTGTTGCAGCGAAGTGGGCCGTTGCCATGGCGACTCCACTGTGTATGTGAGTAAAATAGAGGAAAAGAGACAGTTTGTGCTTAAGTCTGCTTGTCGTTGGTGTGTGTGTGTGTGTGTCCTGTGTTAGAAGTTTGGGAAGAGGGAGTGCTAAGCGAGGTCCAATCCGATCTGGGCTCATGGTTAGCTAGTACAACCCCGCCCCTAACCTCCCACAGTGTTTACAAGATTGCACAATTTTTCCCAAACTTAACACTAGAACAAGTTATTTTCCCCTATGTTAGCAGTACAGGAGACTAACACACACACATACTCACACACCTTGCACACTGTAAGATGGGAGACGCTGAAAATGCTCAGTTGACTTCACAACTTCTTTTCCACTGTTGTCTAGGGAGATGGAGAGCATGGCTGAGTGTGCATTCGTTCAGACGATATAGGAGGAACACTAATGGCTACTTTGGGATGCTCCTTAAGGCCTCTGTGGGACAGTGGTCTGCAGCCCAAGTCTATGGCTGTATCTCCCTGCGTAACACTAGATGCCATACGGCTTTACCTTTTTGATGGTTGTTTTATTATTGCTGAGAGTGCAATAAAAAGATCCACATATCCTACACAGTCAATAATGAGTCAATTTTAATCCAGTAATCAACAAAACCTACATTTGCAAAAGTGTAGACAAAGGGTTAAAACAAATGATGTTTCAGTTTCAATTATGCCATTTGGGCTCCCTTCATCTCCTAAAACCTCCCCAACAGCGTGTGTTGATACTAGGTCATTATTCCAATGCAGCGAGATCGTGACCTCTCCACTTGGTATGACTAACTGTTGTTATTGCTGTTGAGTTGGCCTTGTTGGATGGCCCTCATCACATGGTTAAGTCCCATGATCACCATCATCATAATATTGTGAATTGTCAGTGTTTTGACATGGTGTGTGGTAAAGCAACTAGGTAGCCTACGGTTAAATATTTGAAGGAAGAGGATATCTAAAGGAGTTGACTAAAGGGATTGAGAAGCTATCGTTTTCTCTTTCTACTGAAGTTTGGACTGTGTTCTTAACTTCCAATACACCCGCTGCATATGAATCTTTACCACGCAACTACTGCTCTTGCAGGCTGTTTTTACATCGAAATGAATTCAGCTGCAAGTGACACACGTTGGCTACTCTGTCAGCAATGAAAATGTTATTCTTTTCTTCTCCCTAGAGATTGATGGTTCGATCCTGACTGTGTTTGTTCATGAGTCAGTGTGCGAGCATTGGAGAGAAAGGCTTGAGAGCTGAGTAATTGAGAGTGTTTTTTATGTGACAAATCGCTCTTGACATTGAGGCATTCATGTGTATCTATCTCTTCCTGCCTCTCTCTCTCTCTCCCTCTTCTTCGAGAGAAAAGTGCTGGTTTGTTTTTCACACTGGGCCTCACTGTTTTCCGGATTCTCTCTCTTCACTGGGGTTGCAGAGGCGACAAAGACGAAAGAGAGAGAGAGAGAGAGAGAGAGAGAGAGAGAGAGAGAGAGAGAGACAGATTGAGGAGAGGATATGCTCAATACTTGCTTGCTGTGTGATTCTGTCAGCTCATACGGGTGGTTATGGCAACAATAAAGGGTGATTGAGTGGGATGGATGAGAGAGGTAAAATAGAAAAATAAGAGAGTAGATGAACAGAGTTTAAAAACGATTCTACATTTTACAATAGGAAGACAAAATGCTACTCAAAGATCCTTCGGAGTGCACTGAAACAATAGATTGTCACAAAATTCAATATGGCTGGCATTTTAAATGGTGGAATTAGACAGATGGCTTTCGTAATGTAAGTAAAGAAAATAAATATTTCATAACCTTACCAACCATAGCTGTCAAATATATGTCAGCGTTAAAACTCCAGTCATCATGGCCCAAAAAATATTGTAATATATGAGTACTATGCGGCAGATTACTCTGTCCAAAATGTTGATACCAGTTTACGTAACTTTGTTTAGTATCGATGACTTGGAACACAGATATAGACATAACCTTCATACACAAAGAGGAAGCAAATGGATTGCAGGCCACTGCCTAAATATAAACCTCACACAAAAGTACAGAGTTGAAACCATATACGTTTTTTATGAGTAGATTTAAATTACCACGTGTGGAAGCAGTATCAAAGTGCTAGTGACACTACAGAAACCCGAGGAAACGGGCCCGGAAGGTGTGCCGCCGCACAGCCCCGCCAGCAGGGGGCCTCCACACGGACCGGCATCAGCCTTCTGGGAGCGGGCGTGTCCCGCTCAGCATTCAGGTCAGAGGGTTTGTGGTCGTGATGGAGAACGCAGCTCCCCTCAGAGAGCCACAGTGGCGCTCTGTGAACCACCCCTCCCACTCCTCCTCCTCTCCTCTCTCCCTCTCTTCCCCCTCTCCTTGCAGAGTGAGATGCACTGCGCTTCCTCTGCAGCCCAGAAAACCCGGTGATCCCTGCAGGGCATGGGCAAAGAAGAGGAGGGGGAGGGGGGGGGGAGGGGGGGGGGAGCGGGGGAGGGAGTGGGGAAAGGGGGGGGTGGGGAAAACAATAGGAATGGGAGAAGAATGGGAGACAAGAGGAAGAGAAGTAATGGTGACGACAAAGGCAGAGAATGGGGGGTAAGAAAGGACCATGGGGAGTGGATGATGACAGGGAGGAAGAGAAAAATGATGGGGAAGTGGTAGGAGAGATGGAGATAAGGAAAGGGAAGAGGAATATTGAGGAGAGGGAACGAGAACAAAATAATAATAGACAGTGTGAGAATGAAGCATCGAGAGAGAGCAATAGGGAGAGAAAGAGAGAGAGAGAGAGAGAGAGGGGGGGGGGGGGGTGGTGGGGTGTGGGATGTGCCGCAACAATGCCTTGTTTCTGATTCATCCATTGACCAGTTAGGCTGCATCACATCACTCCCCCACACAGCGGGGCATTGCCGTGCAGCCGGTGTGCAACGCTAGGTAAGCCAACCCTCGTGCAGCAGCGTGCACCGCTCTGCTACATGGAGGTCAGTCGTTCACGCACAAGCACTTCACGGTGCACAAGCAGTCACATGGGCACCATGATACTACAGCGGTGGATAATAGCCGCTGAATGTATTTCATGATTTTTTTTTAAGAAAATGAATGTGTATATATACTGTATGTATACATGTTTATATATATATATATGAATATACATCTTGCCTTTGTATTTTCTATCTTTATTTGTCATGTTATGGTAAAAGGTAAAAATTTACAAAGACACCCAGGCAGACGGACAGACAGACAGATACACAGATGCAGCATATGTGTGTGTGTGTGTGTGTTATGTCCCTTTAAGACCGAGCTCCCCCCTGCGCCTGCATCGCAGCACACAGGTGAACTGGGGACATGTCAGCTTACTCCATGCTACCCACGGACACAGACACACACACAGACACACACATGCGTGCACACACACACATTCACGCACACACATACATCGTAGCGCGATGAGAGGCATATGAGGAGATTATGTGAGGGAAGGCAAAATAAGACTAAGTTGTATCGAAACAGACTGACGTTGAATGTTTGGTATAATACTGTCGGGAACAGAGAGATCCCTGATGTAGAGCCTGGAAACAGAGACACACGACCGCAGAGGGGAGGATGGAGAGAGGAGATGGGAGGGGAAGGGAGAAAGCTAAAAGAGACAGGAGAAGAGAGACATCAGCATGGTACTATCTGGTGAGCTGTGTCGGGAGGAGGGTGGGGCTGAAACGATGGTCTCCAGCACAAACCGGTTCTAACCCTGCAGAAACACTAGGAAATAGGTCACACCGGAGGAACAAGAAGTGCAGCCTCACACGAGGCTTACGTAAATCTGATCTGCTCTGATTTTGCCCACAATCACGATAAGAAACACATTGGCATCGTCAAAGCCTGTTTGAATTAGTGGTGGGCACTGTATCCATTGGAAGAAACTTCACTGGCTTTTCAGCTGCACACCTAACTGAAAAGGTTATTTTCAAAAAGATGGATAAGATCAATTACGCTCAATGTAAATGATTATGTCCGTTGGTAATTTATGATTAAATTTACTTGAAGCGGGTCTCCAAATTCCCGCTCTCGACAGGATAACTAATAAAAAACTGTTCAATTGTTTTTCCGACCCGTTAGTTTACAACCCAAATGGGATCTGTAAACACTTTTCAAAGACTGGTGGCACATGGCACACTGATGGCCACACATACTGGGTCAAAAAATCAAAGTGCTGCAGGGTTCACATCGATTTAAACAAAGACACATTTCGTAGCTCCTGTTATTCCCAGGTGAAACAAACAGAAACCATCGCACATTTGTCTAGATCCAATATCCCTGCTGGGAATGTGCAACAGCCCATGCTATGAATTAGTGTAAGTGGGCTTGGACACAGGTCAAGGTTTAAGGGAATTAATCCTAAGGTTAAACCCCTCTGACTCATACTGACAAACTATGAGAACTGTCTTAATATAATGAAAGTGACAGGACCTCGTCCAAAGGCTCAATCCGTGTGCACTGATTGCAGTCTAGAAAAAGCTTTTTTATTGAAAAACACACATGGCACCTCTTTCATTTCTGCAGGACAGAACGTATTGACCCCTGCCATGTCCATGACATCCATGTCTACAAAAGCGGTTCTGTTTGATAGGTTTCCGTATGCGTTTAAAGGCGTTGTGGTTTTTGTAATGCATTTAAAGACTTGCCCCTTTGTATTGGGACACCAGAAAGTTGTTGATTAAGGTGGTGACATTGACTTTATTTTGACATGGGCTGGAAATGTGCCAGGGGGTCAAAGCAGGGTTGCCAAGGTCAACTACACACTGAACATGTGAAAAGCATGCTTTGTGTGTGTGTTTGTGTGGATGTGTGTGTGTGTGTGTGTGTTTAAAAGGGGTGTGTGAGTGGGAACGGTGGTGGGGGCGGGGAGGGGTCAAAGGCTTCAACCACTTAGAGCACACTTCGCTCCATTGACTGCGCGATCAACACGAGCCATCCATAGGTCGACATTCTGGGCTCACATGTGTCATTGTGCTTTCTGTGCTGGGACGATGTGAGATTCACTATCAGGCAGCCACTTTAATGGCAAGAACCAGATATTCCCATTTCAAAATCACCACATATGACACATTCTTCTATATTAGAGAAGATCAGATTTGTCAGGAGGACATTTATGCATACAACACGTTATGCCAAATTCCAAGCTTGTGGTTATGGTGGGTGCACAAGCTGAAATCAAACACCGTTTAGAACAAACACAATTGAAATGCAGTGGCACATGGGGATCCAGTAGAGGATCCAGTAAAGGTAACCGCTCTCACACCTATACCGAATGTGTCCTGGCAGCTTTCCTTGCAAGAGAAAATAGTAAGCTGGTCTAAGGGTCACTGGCCTGGCCTGTGTTGGCGGTGTTGACCCGCTGGCTGGAGCCCAGAGAACCGAGGAGGTGATGAGATGGCACTTCAACAGTCTGTCCACCACGTAAATACGGACTGGCCATTCCGTTTCAAACAGTGGCTCAGGCCAACAGCAGCTCTTTGAATGGTGCGACGGTGAGTCCCCCAAGGAGGATCAAGCCCAACAAGGCCACAGCCCAGCCTTAATGCTACATTTGTTGAACCACACCTCGTTTTTCTTTAACCCCACGGAAGATATTGGGCCCTTTCTTTCCAGAAAAGAAAAAGCCATTTAGAGCCTGGCTAAAAGTGAGCACTCTGTGCACTGTTGACAAGGGGATGATTGTGAACAACACACATCCCTGTGTTGGGGGAGGGCATCAAGACTGGGAGAATCTCTTGATGGATGAGGGTCTTATTTCTGAACCCACTAGGACCTGTGGAGCGAGAATCGCCTCTTGTTCCTTCGGAGGCGCTCGCTAGACATCTTGGCTCCGCTGCGGTGGCTTTGCGCCTGGCTCCGTTGGTGGGGATTTGCTCTTTTTTAAGAAAATACACCGTGTGAAAACGGCGGCTAGCAAAAGGGGCACCAGTCGTAGTCCAATGGGGAGAAAGGGGGCCGGGGGGTGGGGGTGAGGTCATGGTGCTGCTACCTCACTGGTCTCTTTGTTTTGGTTGTGGCTGGAAGGTCTGAGGCATTTCTGGAACTCAACCTTCTCTTTCCTCTTACTCCCTCTCCTTATCGTTCCCTTGCTCTCTCTCTCTCTCTCTCTCTCTCTCTCTCTCTCTCTCTCTCTCTTTC